>JBBPDJ010000020.1:17550901-17581286 GCA_037974625.1 Cucumis cinereus
CCTATATGTGAGAGGGAGCTTGTGATACGTGGAAGAATATGTTTGGTGGGTGTGATTTCTAAGAATTTTTTAGTTATTATGATGATGGTTTCTGAAAATATGAGCTCACTGTTAACCTCCTATTCTGTTCATTTGTTCTTATTGTTGATAGAATGTCATTGTTTGAATATGGATTTGAAACTAGATGGTAGTGGTTCTTTAGTACGGGTTTTAAGGCCTTTGAATTCACTCAAGTTTATCGGTTGTCTTTCTAGGCTGTATTTTATCTGGAAGAACTTTAGCTCTTTCTTCTATATGGTTATCTAGCCCACAAAATTATGTCATGTTATTTGGTTTCATCTATGAGGAGGAGATTTTCTCTTCCATATGAGTGTGAATCTGTGATTGATGCTTAGGTAATAGGGCTCACATTTAGCAGAAGTGACACTGGTAAGTTTCTTGGGTCATCCATGTCCTTGTTTTAATTGTTTCTGTCTGTCATTGCACGGAAAATTAATCAATTATAGAGAGACTATGGTTGTGAAAAACTCTGATCTTAATGTTTCTGAATATATTCTTTTGCAGGGCTGAATTTGCTTCCCTGAAGAGTGTGGGTGGCGCTTCTCCAAATATGAATATTACTCACGCTTCCTTTCAGTGTAGACAATGTTCTTTCTTGAACACCACTTCATTTGTTGAAACTAGACAATATGACAAGGAGAGGGCATTTCTCTCTGATGTAAGGGCTTGGTCTAAGAGTACTATGCAGCTGAAACAAGAGAAGTGCTTCAGGTTTATGGAAACTGAGATCCTGACAAAGAATGATGAAGAAAAGCTAAGAAAAAAGGAAAATCTCACCGACTATGGGACTTCACATTGTAATAACAATCCTCGTCCTCCATATTCTAAGGTTCCATCAAATTTGGGAAGCAAACGTTCCAATGCCAGTAATGATTCTGATTGTATAAACCCTCCAACTAATATTTTATCAGATGGATTCAGAAAACAGGAATCTATAAATTTTGAACGAACTGAGAATGTTGTAACTATAGATAGGATGGTAAGTAGGGCGCCTTTACTTGAGACAATTAAGGTTTCAAGTGGTCAATGTAATGGAGACATTAATTATTTTGCGGAGAGACAGACCATGACCAAGCGTGCAAATGATGATTTGCACAATCAGGATGTTCTTTTGCAAAGTAAGAAAAAGTATTCCTTTTCTCAAACTGGAAAGGGATCAATTGTGCCTCATGTACCAGATGTTTCACCTAATGGCAGAAACCAAAGTATCTCTGTGGGAAAGGTGAATAGTGTACCAAAAACTTTTAAATTTACTGAAGCTGCCAATGGGATAATGAGGGATGTAGCTGTGGAAGAATTTTCTAAAGTGACCATCAACGGAAGTGGCACCAAGGTGATGGAAGCACCTGCAGCTACTTGCAAGCCAGATATAAAGGCGAGGCTTAATGGTGTATATGATAGTGTTCTTGTTGTTGATAGTGTATCTGCAGCAAAGGAAGTTGTTTCAATGCTTACTACTAAGTACAGGAATCTTGTGCATGCTTGCGATACTGAGGTGCTTAAATCTTACTTATTTTCATTCTCTGCTCTATGTATCTTTATGGCCTTGGAATAGGCTTACGGACCAATAATTCCAACTTAACTGTATAATTTACACCCAAGTTCTGCCATGCCATGATGGGCACATGCCTGTGAAATTTTCTTCAATCTTTGTTCTGTTTTTTCTATTTTCTTCAAGGTGGCCAAGATTGATGTGAAGCAAGAAACACCCGTTGACCATGGTGAAATAATATGCTTCAGTATTTATTCAGGACCAGAAGCAGATTTTGGGAATGGAAAATCTTGCATCTGGGTTGATGTTCTTGATGGTGGTGGTAAGGAAATTTTGCTTCAATTTGCACCATTCTTCGAAGATCCTGTGATCAGAAAGGTATTTCCTTTTGTTCCTCTTGGACCCTTTTTGGAGATCATTGTAGGCCTTTTCTTTTCTTTATATATATATACATATATATATAAAAGAGATTCCACCTTTTGGGACAAATTCACAGAGAACAAGAGTGCTTCGCATTAGTTTCTAAGTTATTTTGGATAACTCAACTGTGGTTTTTTTCCCTCTGTAAAATATGCAATATTTGGTAGCAAATATAAATCACGATTTTATTTTATTATTGTTTCTTTAAAAGAAAAACACTTTAAAGTTGATTTTCCAAAAGGTGATTTTAAAATGGTTGTGTAGTAATTTAATATTTGTAGAATTAATCTTATTTGTGTAAAAGTGATTTTAAAGCAGGTATGCCAAAACTTAGCCTAAATACATTATCCATGGACTCATAGTCAGCTAAATAGTCGTGACACACAGGTAGATAGCCAAAGCTTAGTCTCCTAGATGTTGGCCTTTAAAGATATTGTTGATAGATTGTAAAACTGCTAATGCTTGGTAGTCTCATACATATATTGAATGCATTATAATTGTATTTCTTGATAAGATTGGTTAAATATTCAAAATTTGGTCCATTTGTTCACATGTATTAGTTAAATTATGAGAATGCACGTGTGGTATGTTATAACTCGGAAGATAGTTTGGTTTTGACCAAACCTGCCTTTTTATTAGGTCTGGCACAACTACAGTTTTGACAATCACATTATTGAAAACTATGGGATTAAGCTTTCTGGCTTCCATGCTGACACGATGCACATGGCACGGTTATGGGATTCATCAAGACGAGTGAGTGGTGGATATTCACTTGAAGCTCTTTCTAGTGATACAAAGGTTATGTCTGGTGCTAAATTGGGACAGGAAAAAGAGTTGATTGGTAAAGTATCCATGAAAACAATCTTTGGCCGGAAGAAAAAGAAAAAGGATGGATCTGAAGGCAAACTTATAGTCATTCCCCCTGTTGAAGAACTTCAACGAGAAGAACGGAAACCGTGGGTATCTTATTCTGCTTTAGATTCAATATGCACGCTTAAGCTTTACGAGAGCTTGAAAAAGAAACTGTCTGACATGCCTTGGGAGAGAGATGGAGAAATTATTCCAGGTCAAACAATGTTCAACTTTTATGAAGAATATTGGAAACCATTTGGTGAACTTCTTGTCAGAATGGAAACTGAGGGAATGCTGGTTGATAGGCCATATCTTGCTAAGATAGAAAAATTGGCCGTAGTGGAACAAGAGGTTGCTGCTAACAGATTTCGTAACTGGGCTTCAAAGTACTGCTCTGATGCCAAGTACATGAATGTAGGAAGTGATGCACAAGTGCGCCAATTGCTCTTTGGTGGCACTTGTAACAGGTAATTAGTCTATTTTTTAAATAATTTTATTTATTTATTTTATTTTATTTTTAAATGTAGATTCCGTTTACTGGTCTAATCAGATATCACATATGAAATTATGAACGCACATGAAGCTATGAGTCTACTATTGTGGACTTAGGCACTTGCAAGTTGTTAAGATCTTTACTGCATAATTTTATGCATTTTCCACTATTGATAACAGGCGTGTTTCTGATGCTTTGGCTTCAAACTTGTTGATTCTTTTAAGTTTTAAAAAGTTATGCCTCCTTAATTTTTCCATCTTACAGTAAGAACCCTGAGGAGTCTCTTCCAACTGAAAGGACGTTTAAAGTTCCAAACAGTGAAAAAGTTATTGAAGGAGGGAAAAAAACTCCCAGCAAGTTTCGGAATATCACTTTGCATTGCATTAAGGATAAGGCTTTTTCAACGTCAATTTACACAGCAACTGGTTGGCCTTCAGTGAGTGGCGATGCTCTGAAGATCTTAGCGGGCAAGGTCTCTGCAGAATTTGATGACTTCACCGACGACTTGCGCTCGGACAATGAGGTTGAAGACGATTTTGGGATGATGCCTCATGAAGAAAGCAAAAGGCGTATTACTCATGAATGTCCAAATATGTCTGATTATGGAACTGCTTTGGAAGAATTTAATTCAGAGGAGGAGGGCAAGGAAGCCTGTCATGCTATTGCTGCTTTATGTGAAGTCTGCTCTATTGACTCTTTGATTTCAAATTTTATCCTTCCCTTACAGGTGAAATTCTTTAACCAATTCCCTTTTTATACCTGTTAATAATATCCTTTCAAAAGTCACTATAATTAATGGAACTTTAGCTGATTTTGACCCTGTTGCTGGTTGAAGTAGAAGAATTTTAGAATGTAGGTGCAAATAACTTTGTTTGCCGATTATGACTTTTATATGTTACCACCTATCCTCTTTAAAAGTTCGTCTTCTGGCTGATATCTTAGATTGGTCTGGGAGTTCCCTCTCCTTTTCATTTGAGTTTGCATCCTTTGTCCGGTAAGGAAACAATAGACGTTACGACTCTTTTGTCTTTGATAGGGGAGGTTGATTTTAGGACTTAGAGGAGGGATTGGTGTATTTGATGCCCGAACAGGCTAACTTTTTTAGGGGTGTCCCATGCTGTTCTTTCTTTCGTTGCTTATTGGACTCTTCTCCCATTTGAGACTGCTTTTTTGACCCTCTGAAGATCAAGATTCCAAAAAAGTTAAATTATTTGCCGGGTAGGTCATCCATGCTCAAGTGAACACTCTGAATCAGCTCATGAGAAATTGAACTTTGTTGGTTGATCCGCTTTGTTGTATCCTTTGTTGGAAGATGGAGGCATACCTTGCTCATTTCCTTTTGAGGTTGTCTCCATACGTTCCATTGTTCTCCTTCCACCTTTTAGGGTGAAGGCTTGTTTCTTTTGGCTTGTTGGAGTGTGTACGTTATTGTTGGATCTTGGGGTGAGAGGAACAATAGAGTGTTTGGAGCTTGGAAAGGGAACTGAGTGGTGGATGGTCTCTTGCTAGATGTCATGTTTCTCTATAGTCGTGGTTGTGAAGATTTTTTGTCATTATCTGATAGTTGTTATTAGTGTTTTAAAACCATTATGGGTAGGCCTAGTGGTAAAAAGGTTCATGACTAACTAAGAAGTCATGGGTTCAATCCATGGTGGCCACCTACCTAGTAATTAATTTCCTACGAGTTTCCTTGACACCCCAAATGTTGTAGGGTTAGGCGGGTTGTCCCGTGAGATTAGTCAAGGTGCACATAAGCTGGCCCAGACACTCATGGATATCAAAAAAAAAATTAGTGTTTTAAAAAACCCTTTCGGGCGTTTGCCTAGGCGTAGGTCTGGTGCCTTTCCTTGAAAGGCGAGGCTCACAAAAACAAGGCACGCTTTAGGCGCACGGCTTTTGTGAAGCACCAAGGCTCAAAGCCTTGTGCCGTGGAGCTTTTTTATTATTTAAAAACTAATTATGATTTTTCCTTCTTCATTAACTAAAAAAAATCAAATTTACTAAACCTAAATACAAAATTGCTTGCGTTTAGAGGTCTGCTTTTTCATAATTCTGCTTCAATTATGCTTTCTCTTCTTGATAATAGTATTTTTATATATAGTGTGACTGACAAAAAATAAAACTCCCACTTTTGTTTGTGCCTTGCGCTTACCTTAGTAGCTTGATGTTTAATAAACACTCATGTTATTTTATAGGATTGAAAACCCTTTCTTTTGTGGTCCTTTTTTTGTGGACTGTTTTCTTTATGACTGCTTATTATTTCGTTATTTGTTCTCAATGGTTGTTTTTTACATATGAAAAAAAGTGCATGTAGGTTTAAGAAGGAACTAATTCAGAGTATTGCATATTGCTGCTTCACTTGATTTAAGCACAATTATCTAAAGGCATGTTGATTTTGATCGATGAACACACACCTTTGAATTTCAAAGCATGAAGTCTCTTTATTCTGATCAACTCTTATGGTTTTCATTTTTTAGACTTTAAATTCTTGACATGATTTTTGACTTGTAGTGAATTGGTTGTTTCTATTACAGGGAAGCAATATATCTAGTAAGAATGGACGTGTGCATTGTTCTCTAAATATCAACACAGAAACTGGCCGCCTCTCAGCTCGGAGACCAAATTTGCAGGTTCGTAGTTAACTTTTCTTCTAACCATACTTGCATTTGGCACTTAAGAGATTTGTGATGATTATCTGCAAAAGTTGGTTCGCTTCTTCACTTATATAGTATCACCTCATAGTTACTAGATGCTTAGAGCCTACTGGCCACCATTATCGTAGAGGACTAAATCCTACAACAGGCATGATGTAAAATATTAGGATTATTGCTAACTCTTCTTTGCATTGATTTTCATTTAACCTTCTGTGTATGAGTGCGTTTGTCATCTCAGGTCCTAGTGAACTTTATGTTCATATATTCCTTTTAAACTGACTTTAATGGAGACTTCAGTTAGTTATATTTTTTGTGCACTAGAATCAACCGGCTCTGGAAAAGGACCGGTATAAGATCCGTCAGGCCTTTATAGCTGCTCCTGGAAATTCTCTCATTGTTGCTGATTATGGCCAGGTAATTTTGTTAATGATTAGAAAGGATTTGTATATCTAGTGTGTAATTTAGATTTGCCCCATCTTCCCCTGCTTTCTTTTTGTGATCTATTGGCTCAACTATATATTCGTATTCGAAAAAAGAACATTATTGATGGAAATGTAAATCAATTTTGCAGTTGGAACTTAGGATTCTTGCTCATCTTGCCAATTGTAAGAGCATGCTGGAAGCCTTTAAAGCTGGGGGAGATTTCCATTCAAGGACTGCAATGAATATGTACCCTCATATTCGAAAAGCTGTTGAAGAAGGAAGCGTGCTTCTTGAGTGGGATCCTCAACCTGGGCAAGACAAACCTCCAGTTCCGTTGTTGAAGGTAAACTGATGTTTTAGCTAATTCTGTTGAATCTCCCATTTCCAAATTCTTCACTAGGGGAGTTTGCTCTTTTGTTTCTCTCTGTATCAATCGATGTTTCTTCTTTCCTTAAAAATCATGTTTCTTCTTCAAAACCAGTGACCAGAAACCTTAGTCGAATTTCTCTATACTAGAACCGCATATATAGGGTTTTAAGAGCAAGCTAAACTACCCAACTATCGAACAAATAATAACCAGAACTAAAGAAGACCTATACCAGCCAGGTAAACATAATGAGTTAAAATACCCCTTGAAGATTACAAGAAAACCCCTTTGGATATGACAACCGGGAACATCACCCACATATCGCCAAGGCATGCTTTCCACTAACTTACTGTAGCCTAAGAATTGACGTTTTTGGCCTTCTTTGAATACATGTTCACAATTGGAGATCTCACATGCAGCTTAGCAAAATCGTTACATTTACCATAGGTTATCCCTTTAAAGAGGAGAAAAAGACTCTTTAGTTAAATTCTGTTTTGGACATTCTTTTAGAACTTAGAACTTATTGTTATACCACACATCAAAGTTATTGAGTCTACAATTTTTTAGCTTTATCTAGGATGCATTAACCCCTTTTTGTAATTATAATTACTCACTGGAAATCACTCACTTTCTTGTAATTACTTCTTGATAGGATTTTTTGTATACATTTCAGTTTCTGTTTCCTAATCATCATCATCATCACCATCATCATCATCATAATAATAATAATAATAATAAAAATCTGAATTCCAGTGGAATAAAAGTAGGCAAATGTAGAGAATAAAAATTATTCTAATCTTTGCTCTTTGTGTAAGTTTTGAATTTGTATTATTTTACTTCTCCCACCTAGTCATATCAGTAATATCATAGCAAGTTAAATTGTGGAACTCTATTGGAATGGGGCCCATTGGTTGAATAATATGTGCTTTTCTTCACAATCATGCCATGGAGTGACTAAAAGTTTCGGAGTTAAAGAGATTCTCCTTGCTAGAGATTTGCAAAGTCTACAAGATTGTCTTCTTCCTGAACTAGTGCCTTGCACCCTTTCATCTTGGTTATTAAAATCTTCTTCTTGAGTTTCTGTTATCTTTGAATAGGTCTCTGTGTATTTGGTTTTGGATTCCTTAATAGGTGATTTTCCATTCTTCTTCTTCTTCTTCTTCTTTTTATTATTATTATTATTATTCAGCACAAAATACTAAATGTACTGCACGAAATAAATGCATAAAATGTCAAGTTAAAACTGAAACGCTTATGTTTTTCACTTCACTTTTTTATGTGATGTTCTTTAATCTTTGGTTAAATAAATGGGCTTTCGTTTTGTTTTCTTATCTTTGTTTAATGTATAATTGATTTGGGCTTTAAATTTGGGTCAAGCATAAAAAGTTGGACCCCATTCTCTTTAAAAACATTTCACTGGTGTTGACAGGAAGTGTTCCAATCATGTCCCCACTTGTCTGAAACTAAAAATAAGAAACAAAAATTCGAATGTGGACGCTTGTCCAGAATGTTTTCAAATGTATCCGTGTTCGACTCGAACACTCCTCCTAAAATGGAGTGTCCAAGCTTCATAAATTGGAATGGCAGATATCAGTATTTGCATTTTAAGATGTGGTGTCTTATCCTTTTCTTTATTACAGGAAGTACTCCAATCCATGTCTCCAGTTGTCTGAAACTAAAAATAAATAAATAAAAATAAGAAACAAAAATTGAGATGTTGGACATGTGTCCGAATGCATCCGTGTCCGACGTAAACACTTCTCCTAAAACGAAGTGTCCTTGTTTCATAGATATGACAGATTGATGTGTTTGCATTTTAAGATGTAGCAATGTCTTATCCTTTTCTCCATCCTTGGTCCAGCAAGAACAACGAGCCATTTAAATGATCTCTTACTGATTTTTCGACTTCTTTTATTTGAACGTTTGTCTCTTTTCTGCAGGATGCCTTTGCTTCTGAAAGAAGGAAGGCCAAAATGCTTAATTTTTCCATTGCATATGGCAAGACTCCTGTTGGCCTTTCCAGAGATTGGAAGGTATTTTCCAAAACTACTTCCTGTCCCAATATCGTTAAGTTGCTAATTGCCATGGTTACCTCACCATACAGGTTTCCGTGGAGGAAGCAAAGAATACAGTTAACTTGTGGTATAATGAAAGAAAAGAAGTTCGTAGGTGGCAAGATCGTCGAATGGCAGAGGCTGAGAAGGAATCATGCGTTCGCACATTGCTTGGACGAGCTCGCCGGTTTCCTTCAATGAAGCTTGCTACTCGTGCCCAGAAAGGACATATAGAAAGAGCTGCTATCAATACTCCCGTGCAGGTATGTTCATGAACTTCCTTTCTCGGCTTTTCGTTATCCCACTCTCCAATGTTAAATTTGGTTCACGAATGTCCTATTACAGGGTAGCGCTGCTGATGTTGCCATGTGTGCCATGTTGGAAATATCTAAAAATTCACGTTTGCGGGAACTTGGATGGAGGCTGCTTTTGCAGGTTATTCGTCACCATCTTTAATCTTCCAATTTGGTAGTTGTTACGTTTCCTGATGCTAAAAGCTTGTTTTGGAGATTGTTTTCAAAATAATTTTTTGCTTTTTTTTTTCCAAACCTGTTTTATAGAATTACTATGATTATTTTGAAAAGGGTAATTACATTAGGTATCACTTTTAGGGCTATGGTTAAGTGTGGCAACAGTTGTAACAAATCGTAAATATAGCAAAATCTATTAGTTAGACTCCTATTAGTGATACTATTTTGGGCCTAATTGCTCTATTTGTAACTGCTCCCCTTAAAAAAAAAAAACCAACTTCGGAAGTAAAAGTAAGTAAGAGAAGACAACTTTTAAAAACGTCGCCAAACATGTTTCTGCTGAATTTAATTTTGTCATCTGAAACAAATTGGAACGACTCCTAAACAAGGACAACGGTTCTGATCGAGACATTATTATTTTTGTTAAAAGACTTGTTTGTATGTAGAGAATAAGAACCAACATGGGTTGAGTTGGTCTAGTGGTCAATAAGGGCTATTGTAAATATTTTAAATAGTAAGACTAATTTAAGTCATAGTGACTTCCTATCTGAGATTTAATATCTCAAAAGTTTCATTGACAATTGTATATAGGAAGGTAAAAAAAATTGTCCTATATAGTAAGGTAAAAAAAAGATTGTCCTATGAGAATAGTCTAAAGTGTGTGCAAGTCGGCGCAAAATAAAAGGCCAATCAAAGATATTTAAAAGAATTGAGCAGAACTAACCTGTTGGTATGAGGAAAAACTGAAAACTGGCAAGAAAACCAACCACCAAAACAACTAAACCAAGATTAATATATTTTTTAAGTTTGAATATATATTTTAATGGATTGGCTGACATATGCTAGTTGAACTGTTTCAATTAGTTAATTTCCAAGTTTAACTTGCACCCCTTTCTGCAACACCCAATTTTTCTGTTTTGCATGAATTAACACGTGTCCTGAAAGTCAGGTTCATGATGAAGTAATCTTGGAAGGACCGACTGAGTCTGCTGAGGTTGCCAAGGCCATTGTTGTGGAGTGCATGTCGAAACCCTTCAATGGAAAGAACATTCTTAATGTCGACCTTGCGGTGGATGCCAAGTGTGCACAAAACTGGTATTCTGCCAAATAGATCTTTAACAAAGGAATTTCTGACTAAACTAACAAACATCAAATGCCATCAGTTCAACTATTGGATGCCTTCTGAAGGTTTTTTAGGCTAAGATGATGTGAAACTTTCACCACCCTCCCTTCCTTGAAGATGATAATGCTGGTGATAATTGTTCATTGAAATGTGGTGGCTTGTGAGGAATGAATGAAGATTCCTATTTTCCCATCTGTGAGTGGCATTTTGTAATTTATATTTGTCTAAAGGTAGGCTTGTGCTTCAGTGTATAGCAAGTTCTTTTTTTTTCCTTTTTTTTTTTTTTTTTTTTTTTGAAGCTTGAAATTGTTTTGAACAGATGTCTTTGTAACTCATCTCCAAGTGTAATATTATGTAGTGAAATCCCTGTCTGTGGATAAAATGAATTATGATTTGATCTCTTGGTTAAAGACATGTCTTTAGGAAGTATTTTAGGAGTCTTTTGATTGTTGAGAGAATTTTTCTAGGCCTTCTAAATTTTCTGACTCTTCAAAGAATTTCTCTATTTATAGAGTTTTTTTATGAGCTTTGTGGACTTCGGCTTGGTTGGTCTATGAACTTGGCCCTTGGACACAACTATATTGGATTTAAGTTTCATTTATTGTTTGAGCTAAATTAAGTCTATTTTTTGGGTTCCATTATACTTTAGCCCAAATAATAGTAATATCAAGGATCAAATTATTTTATTCAATCCAACGGTCATAATAAAAACACTTGGCTTCATCGAAATTTTTCAATTTCAATTTGGGACACGTGTTGAACTTTAATTGGTCCTAAATTTAATTATTTGTAATTTTGTTATTAATTTGGTAAATGGCGTGTCAATTTGTGATTAGTCTAAAATTTCTCATACTAAAGTCTCCTTTTTCTTTCTTTCTTCGACTTCTGGATTCTTTGTCTTCCTTCTCCTTCAACAGTTCTTGTGGTTGCTGTTAGGTGTTAGATGAAGATATGGTGAGCACCAACAATATCGATATGCTACAAAGCCTAAAGAGACATGAGAGTAACAATATGGTGTGATTGGAGAGATCCTCACTCGACATTAAACTTCATTATGTACATATTTTGATATTTTATTTTAATGAATATTAATTAATTGCTTATATATTTACAAATATTTTAAATTAAAAAGCATATGTACATTTTAATTTATCAAGAAATAAAAGTGAAAGAAGATGTACAATACTTATTAATTTATAAAATCGAAACAGAAAAAGTAATTTATTATTATTTTTAAAAAGATGGTTTTTATTTGTGCCAAAATGAATTATTTCATGTTTTAAAAATTTGAAATTTGAAACAAAATTGAAAGGAAAAAGAAATAGCCATGTCTGAAATAGCATGTCTAATAAAATATTTCAGGTTCGGTTTTGACCATTTTGTTTTTGGTTTTTTATTTTTAAAAATTAGATTTATAAATACTTATTCCGATCTCTAAAGTTTTTGCTTTCTTGTCATCTAACAATAACAAATGAGCGTAAACCTCATCTCCAATTAACTTGCATGTCATTGTTCCTTTACATCAACAAGTTGAACTCTTAGATACCCTAATGAAAAAATGACATTGTATGGGAAATATACGTTTTAGTAGAAATGTTTGGTTAAACTTTGCTGGCTCCTTACTTGTTTTTCATGTCTTTAGGGATGTTGGAGCCCTTTGGAGGGCTTGCAAGTTCTTTCTCTATTCAATCAAGCATTTGAAAGCTGAGGAACAAAGATTGATGTTCCATGGTGTTGATGAGCCTAGGAAAATATTGTGTTTCGGATGTTCAATGCACGAGATCGATGAGCATTTTGAGTTATGTTCGGTGGTGTCCTCTTCCTTAAAACACTCAAAAGCTAAATTCAGACGTCTCCTATGATTTAATCCTTCAAAAGGGAGGCTTCGGGTGAATGGGACATCACTCTTTTGGATCTCTAATCGCCTGCAGCTTGATATACCACTCGAAAGAGTAAAAGAAAAGACGTAAGAAATAAAAGTTTAAAATTTGCATTGATGTCCAGTGGATTACACACCACTAAGAAATTGTTTTGTTCAACCTATAATCATATATAAACTAGTTGACAATATATATTAACACTTTTCCCACAAGAATCTACACTTACTCGAATTAGGATGAGATTAAAATTCTTTGGGATATTTGGGTTAAAGAGTGAAATAGTGAAGAATAACGAGTTATAAAGTATTGAGAGTCATGAGTTGATAAGATATTAAATTGATGTTTTTTAGTAGTGGAACCCACCAAATGTTTAGACCATACAAGCAGTGGAGTTCACAACACCTACTTTTCAACTCTTCTTACTTCATGAGCCAATACACCCCTAAACGCTAAGGTCGTTTGTGAATGGATTAAAGGCTTGTTTGAGTATCTGGTCTCTATGTCATCCATTGTTTATGGAGTTGGATACTCTTGAAGTTGTTTCATTGTTAATCAGCTTGTCTATTAACCTTATGAAGATGTAGAACATGGTTGACAAAATCAAAAGGTTAGCACACAAGAGAGGGGAGCCATCTCATTCTCCTTTTGTCCAAGGTTGACCAATCTCTACTCACTGACCTGTAAAGGTGTGAGCTTTGTTAATCTGAATCATTCCTCTCTCTCTCTATCTACTCTTTTTGAGATTCTAATTTTATTTTGCATACGTAGGTATATTACACTGAACTGAATTACCAAACTGAATTACCAAACTGAATTACCAGGTGTCTTATGTACTCTTTTCTTTATTTTGTTAATCGTCGTGTTATGACATTTGATCCATGGATGTTCTCTTGGACAAGACCTTTTGTTTTTCAAAAAATTCATCCAACGTCCAAGATCTCTTCTGCAAAGAGTTACCCACAATCCTCACATGCTCATTGGCCCACCAGATACCGAGTGGATGGATAGAACCTCCAAGATTGCGAGAGCAAAAGCTCAGCCAAAACTTGCACAAACTCACCCATGGCTTCCCTCTCTTGTACTACCTCCATTAATCTCACCCCAAGATCCTTCAATTCTCGCCCCCCATTCAAATTGGGTTCTCATTTTCTTGGTCTTCAGTCCAACCTCCGATGGGTCTCACCCGTCGCCATTGGTCCCTCCAATGGGTCTAGAGCAACTTGCTGGTTCAATTTAAGGCAAAATGCCGAAGGTGCAGGCATTTATGGCAGCCAGTCCCGAGATGATTTCAACAGAGATGATGTTGAGCAGGTTCTTTTACTAATTCTTTGTATTTTGTTTTGTGGGTTTCTTGTTTTTGTCTTTGGGAACTTTGATTGTTGAAGAGTGCTGTTTTTTGTTTCATTGCTGGTTTTGCTGATTCTTATGAGTTTGGAAGTTGAAATTGTTCTTACCCTCTGGCTGTTTTGTTTTCTTTTATAAGTATTGTGAATTTTTAATGGCTCCTTAGTGAAGATAGATGAAGGAATTTAAATTAGGAATCTTTTTGTACCGACGACCCTCTCCCAGCGGTGATAATGTGAAATTAACCTTTTGTTTACGTCATAAAGCTCTTTAACTGCTTGGAACTAAGTAGATGTCTCACTCATGTTTGTAGACCTCAATCACAATTTATATAGTATCCCTATTGCGATTTTTAAAACATCGCGATAGGTGAGACATTCCTAACATGATGCAAAGTTCTAGGTGGTTAAGTATTCTGTGACATAAACAAAATGTTAGTTTTCATTGATGTTCTAAGAGTAGGTCATTTCACGTTAACGCTGCAGAGAGTCATCCGTACTGGTTAGTCAAAATAAGAAAGGACTTTGTGATATGAGATTGTGAGAAAGGGGACCTCCTTAAACATTATAACTAACCTCATAACTTGTGCATTTGTGTAACAAACTCGGCTTCATAAATGAAAAGTGCATACAACTTCCTGCTTTCCTCAAACAAATCTTGCAAATATTACTGATTTGCATTAGCCTTTAGGTAAGGGAAGAATCAAAGGTATTCCTTCATCCTTCTGCTCCTTCTGCTTTGGAAATGTGCTAAATCACCTTGTCCATAGTTTAAAAACTCGACCAAAACGTATTTGTCTTAGAGTCTCTCAACCCTTTTTGGGCACTCACAGTGTCAATTCAAACAGATTCCTAGTTCCTAATATGTAACAAGAAGAGAGATGCTCCGGATGAACAATGAAAACCCATAAACATAGTGACTTGATAGTTAAGATTACTCCCAATCCCACTGTATCAAGTTTTCAAATAGCATGCTGCTATCACAAATTAGAAACAGAAGTCTACTTTTGGTGTTCTTAATCCAATAATTCATTATGAAATTCTAATATAATTTCTTAATGAGTATCTTAGTATTAATGTTACAACTTAACGCTTATTCTATATGATAGAATCTTAACATAAGTATTCATATTAAAGTCGAGATTATGTCGATACTTCTCGAATCATACCAAAAACTCTGAACCATGACATTAACATCATTCGTGGAAACAAGTTTTGAAGGAAAAAGAAGGATTGACGAATGAACGTTTTGGTTGTTGTGTAGTATTTTAACTATATGGGAATGCTGGCTGTAGAAGGAACATATGACAAAATGGAAGCTCTTTTGAGCCAAGACATTCACCCAGTGGACATTTTGTTGATGCTGGCTGCCTCAGAAGGAGACAAACCAAAACTTGAGGAGCTATTGAGAGCTGGAGCTAATTATGATGTGAAAGATGTAGATGGTCGAACTGCCATTGATAGAGCAGTTAATGAAGAAATTAAGGATTTTATTCTTAATTTTTCTGCTAAAAAGACATGATTTTGTTTGGAAGTTGCTCTGTTTTGATAGGTTTTAGAAAGAGGTTTAAGATTTGTATTTTCACTGCCTTCTGATGTTAATCATATTGTGTTAAAATTTTATCTCAAAATCTTGTTCATAGATGTTTAATTTTTTATATGTTTATGTCATCTTAAAAATTTTGTATTTAAGGCTGTTTTGAAAGAAAAAAAATTCCTAAAAAAAAAAAATTAAACCTACTTTTTCTTCGATTTTTGCCGATGGTTTGTATCTTTCTCACGTACTAGGGTTCAATGCTTCGCCAAAATTATATATATATATATATTAAAAAATATTTTTTTAGTTTTCAATTTTTGGCTTGATTTTTTAAAACATTAGAAAAATAAGTAGAAAAGATATCGAAAAATTCCTGGATGAAAGAACTGTTTATAAATTTTAAAAAACAACAAATCAATTGAGGCTAAGCGCCGTTTAATAATGATTTTGATTTTAGTTTTTAAAATTTATGTTTGTTTCTTCTCAATTATTCCCGTATAGTTTTAGAAACACTTGAATTCATTGGCAAATTCTATATTTTTTATTTTGAGCAAATATCAATTTAAACTTTAATTTTGGAGTTATATCAATTTATAAATTTAATTGAAAAATAATTAATTGTGAAATTTGTAATTTTAACAATTAAATCTCTTAACATACATGAATGAATCAATTTAGGCTCCCAATTGAAATTTATTTGAAGATTGTCTATTCATACTATAATTTAATTTTATTAAATTGACTTTTGTAGAAGTCTATACATGTAGAAGAATTTATGCATTGACGATTTCCAAATATAATCATAATAAAGTTAATTAATTAATTCACTATAAAAATTTAAAAGTTTGATTGAAAAGAATTAATTGTTTTTCAGGATATTTTTCAAACTAAATCTAATGAAAGATGTAAATTAATACACCTATGAAAGTTCAAATTTTAAATTACTTTACTTACGAAAGTTTAGCGTTTAAATTGATATCATTATTATTTGAAGTTTAAAGGATATAATCTCAAAGTTTAGAGTTTAAATTTAATATAATTATTAGTTAAGAGTTTGAATGTATATAACAACCAAAATTCAGAGATATAAATTGATATTTGCCCTTTTAATTATAAAAACTTAGTCTGATTTTTGAAATCATCAATAGAAAGTGAATAATAATTCATAGAAACTTATGAGATAAATTTTCGAAAACGACAAAAACCAAAAATCAAATGAGACTTGAATCTTTTTTCAACTGAGAACAAAGACTTCAAGAATGTGTGTTTTTAAAACTTAGCAAGAAACTTTTCAGGACTAAAAACGTCCAAATATGATCGAAAATGTTAATAAAATCATCAACAAGTTCAGAAAAGGAGAACATTATGAAACTAAGGCTATGAACCATTTAATGGTGCTATATAATTCATACAATAAAAATGATAACAATGTGAAAATTATAAGGTCCAGTAATTTTATCCAGTTTCCATTTTCTCAGAGAATGCTAATGATAATATCATAGACAGGTTTAGGAAATATAAATTAAGCCTATTCTCAGCATTTTGAAACCATTTAATAGATGCTATGTTGTATATTGTTAGTATGATAAAATGAACGATGGTAGACACCAATAGAAGTTTGAGATTCTTTTGGATTGCGTGGTTGGTTTTCTCGTGCTATCTATGAGAAGGCTTGTGTTTCGAATTCTGTTGGATGTTCGACAATGATCTGCTCTGGTTTTTATTAGTTAATAAATCATAGACAAGTTGAGAGCCTACAAAATTAGCCTACAAAATTGGTTTGAACTCAAAGCTTCAAACTTGTTTATAGCTATCTAACTATAACCATACAAGATTTTACAGCACTGATCTCAAAATTTATCAATAAACACTAATGGATGATTTTTCCATAAACAATGGCATATGTGCAATTTTGAAGAATATAACTCTCCTTGATAGCATTCTCTCTACTGCTTAAAATAGACTGCTTTTGGCTTTCCCACAAGTGAGCAAAGTGAAAAATGGATTCTCCTTTTCCACACACTCACTTTTACTTTCATTGGATTGAATTCCAACTGCAGTAGATGTAATAGGTTTGGGAAGTTCTACAGAAACAAATGCAGGCCTCTTCAAGTTCGGTTTTTCTGCACCGGTCATGGGGGGGCTTGAATTTACAAGAGAACTACCTTCTTGGGGCAAGAATGTTTTGCTCGAGGTCTTTACCGGACTGATCAAATCGTCTTTTGTTTCTGAATTATCTTCCATAGATATATCATTAAGTCTTCCTGATGGGCTTGCTAGCAAACCATTCTTAATCGTTTTCATTAGATCAAGACCTTTCTCATTACTTTGATTTGCCTCTGCCTGCTCAGATTCATCATCTACACCCAAAATGAGGGAATACAAGATGGAAACTAGAGCTTATTTTTCTTTTCAAGATAAAGATGAATGAAACTAAACATGATGGCAGTACAAAGAATCAGAAGATACACAAATGGAGGTTATTAGACGTTGCTATTTCGTTCAGACTGTTCGGTTAGTAAGCTCTACACAAAAGCATAATTTATTACTAAAGCAATGCAATTGACAAAGAGGAATATTTGATCCTTTATTAAAAGAACACACATATATATCTATTAAGAAAGGAGAATGTGTAAAGGGAGCTCTGAGTATAAATGCCAGGAAAATCTTACCTCCAAGAAAAGATTGAAGTTTCCGATACCGCAGAGCTGAAGTGGCCAAAGAAACATCAGGCCCAATATGTTCTTCCTGGTTCTTAGTAGCAACTTCTTGTTTTTTCTCTTTCAAAATAAATTTGTCTACTTCCCAAATACACTCTAAGAGGACAAATTCATCATTCGTTGGGTAAAACTCTCTAAAGACCTGTAAAAGGATTTGATAAAAGTTTAAAAACTTCTACTTTGTGAAGATAATTGGAAGAGCAGCTGATACGAGAACAGTAGTGTGATAGCTTAAGAATTCCTTGGTTATGTAGATGCAACCTTTCCACTTTAGAGAAAAAAATGGACGAGGGGAGCACAAATACCTGAATTCCTTCCTGGTTTATTGTAACTACTTGCTTCTTTTTGGAGATAGACGAAACTGTGTTGAATACGGAAACAACATCGAACAATATCTGAACAACAGAAAAAAGATACAAATGCTCAATGAGAGTGCAAATTCATCATAAACACAGAGACAATAGTAATTATGTTACAATTTACAGAATAATGACAATGTGTGGTCAAGTTGTTACATAATCCTCGGAAAAATATTTGCAGGAATAGGTTTTTTTAAGAAAATTGAACCATGATCTGGTCATCAGACAGCTATTAATTTACTAACTAAGAAAGATTTCTAAACCGTCAAATGATACCTATTTTTCTCAAATACTTAGTGAAAAAAATGGAACTTACTTGTTGAACTAACACCCGAATACGTGCCAGTAATGCCAAAATTACAAAGCAAAACCCTGTGAAAAATGTTCGAGCAAGCAAGATAGATATCTCACTATAAAATAGTCAAGGATAATATTTTGCATAATGAATTTTTCTTTCTCCAAATTAGTTTCCATAGTCTGGCAAATAAATTACCTCCAGGTAAGAAGAAATCATTCAATATAATTGTCAGCAATGCAGAAAAGTACTAAATATTAGACAACAATTGTGCATAAAAAAACATTGGTGTTTCATACAACCATGGATTTGAGCAAATAAAAAGCAACAAGCAAGACGAACATATCTTTCACACATTAGCCCAATAGATAAAAAGGATACGTTGCTGCCTTAAAAATTGGCTCCACCATCTGCAAAAGGTTTGGAAAAACATCCTCTCAATACAATGTACAAAGATATAAAGAGAACATAATTTTCTAATTTTCCAAACCTTAGAGTCATTGCCCCTCAAGGTCAATAACAAAAGTAACCCTTGATTGACCTCTCAGGCAAAATAAAGGCCAACTACTAAAAAAATATTTATATGAGTGAAAATTGAACAGCTTACATTAAGCACAACAGTTTTAGCTCAATAACACTGTATCATAATATATATTTTTTGTATAGGAATATATCATAATCTTTTTTAATCATAAGCATAAATAAAAAGAAAGAGAATGACCATTTGTATAAAATCTCCCAATTGGTGATACAAAGAAGATAAATTCAAGAGAAAAATCACCTGTGACAGGAGGCGCGCAGCCCCCAGAAGCCGTTCCATGAAATTATATTTCCCAACTTCACATTTCCTCCGTTTTAAACTGTAACA
Source organism: Cucumis cinereus (assembly GCA_037974625.1). Lineage (NCBI taxonomy): Eukaryota > Viridiplantae > Streptophyta > Magnoliopsida > Cucurbitales > Cucurbitaceae > Cucumis > Cucumis cinereus. The sequence goes on from JBBPDJ010000020.1 coordinate 17,570,312, forward strand.
AAATAGAAAGTTGAAACAGAAGATCAAAGGAAATGGATATATACAGTTTTAGTCTAGTCATATCTTTATACACTTAAAGATCTCATAAGGAGAAGGAACTCAAGATCAAATAAATTTCTTTTATTTTTTTTAATGGAAAAATCAAATACCTTTCTAAAAAATGAATCTTTTGCTTAGGTTTCTTTCCGTCAATAACTTGAAAGCAGGCACTTACCAACTCCTCCAACTTGGCAGCCTGTAGAAGTCTTAAATCTCTCCTTACCTAACATTTTGTAGACGCAAGACAAAGTTACAAGTATGACAAAAGTTTCAAATTCTTCATCTAATACTTAATGAATATCTCACCAAGTACACTGCATATTATTTCCTATGAGATCTTGTTCGTGAGTTATAATGACCCCTTTCCATTCAACTGGAGTAATCAATACTAAAATGTTTTCCACTTCTTGCATATATGAACATAATTTGCACAGACTAACGTACACATATGAGAGCAATAATCTCTTACAAGAAAAATTCCATGTACTTCTTTTCTGGCAGTTTACCTTTTTTTTTCTCGCCAACCAATCAATCAACCGGAGCTTCAAAAAATATATATTAAAAAAATAACTCTAATAGAAAGGGAAAAGAACACCTGCAAAAGATATCGAAAATAGGAACTCCGGCGGTGCTGGTTCTTGTTCTTATAAATCAATTTCTGTAGAATCCCACTTTCCAAATAGAGCTGGTCAAGCATGGATGCTAACTTCTCCTGAAGATTATCAGCTTCAGTAGAACCCATGGAATCCCCCGTATTTTGAAATTACAACCAAAACCTAGGAATTAAAAACATGAAGTCCAATTGAAAAAAATCACCAGAAATCGATTCAAGTTGAAGAATTATTTGAATAATGGTGAAGTCAAGGAAGGTGCGTATTTGTAACAAGCCAACTTCCTAAGACCTCTAACTGGTCATTATTACATGAATAATAGTTCATAAACAAAAACATCATATCAATGTAACGACCCGACTTTCTATCACATTCAAAGACATTGCTAAATGCATGGATAACTTGAAAATAGATCTTTGGTAATTCTTTTTTTTTTTAAGAATAAACAAAAGCCTCTAATTAAATAAAGCTCTAAAAGAATAAGATCATAAAATCACTGTTTGAGGTATCCTAAATCAATTTTTTTAAGAAAAAAACTAAATAAAACAGTCCAAGAATCTAAATGTTCAACTTCTGGACCAAAACATGAAAAAAATTAGAGAAACATATGCGGAAGCCGCACTAGTCCCACAGGGTCGGTCACTGATTCTTTTTGTCATTTGTCGAGTTTTCCTTGCCTTATATTAGAAGAAAGAATGAATATAAATTTCCATAATAACTTGTAAATCTCACCTCAACTCACCAAATCTTACCGGAACGCACCAACGATGACAGACAGCTTGCTTTTGGGTTTCAAAAATCCTTTCCAGACTTGAATCTAAAACCAAGATAATGTGGGTAAGACAAGTTTCAATCCAAACCTAATGGGTATTCAATCTTTTATCCAAAAGCTTAAAAATACCCATAAAACTACCAAAAGGAATCCAATCTTACCCAAATCTAGAAATTCCGGCGAAGTAAAACGACGATGGAGTGACTGGCGGATTGAGCGGCACGAATTCCGTCGATTAGAGGCAACAGGATGACGGCGGCGGCCAGGCTCGGTTCGGGCGTTGAAAACAGGGCGAAGAACGGCGGCGACGGAGTGTAGCTTCTCGCTCGCGGACCACGGCGGGTGAGACGCACGAGCTCCGGCGGCGCTGGTGTGGCTGATCGAACGACTGAGCGAAGAGAGAGATGGCGGCGCTGTGGGTCACGAAGGAGAGAAAATAATTTGTTTCCGTTTCTTTAGACAACAAGGAGTATCAAATTTGGAAATTGGATAGAATATTATATTTGAGAGTTTTTTTTTTTTTTTGGTTGGAAAGGTTTTTTTAAAAGCGAAACACATTCCTATTTGGACTCGAGATCTCTTGATTTTAAAGTATATACGGATGCGACAATATTTTAAAATTAAATTTTGAAAAACAACAAAAAAAGAAAAAAAATAATAATAATAATTTATGTTTCATGTTTTCAAATGCATTAAGTTCACAAAATATGTGGTAGATAATTTGGATTTTATTTTTGAAAATTGTTTTCAGTTTTCTAATTCAAATAATGCAAATTCCGAGAATACTTTTTTATATTTTTTATTGTATTCAGAACTTGAATTTTACACTTCAAAAAGTATAATTATATTAGATACATATAAAAAAAAATTTAGAAATACAATATGTCAAATTATAAACTCAATTCATTTTTTTAAAAGACAACTCAATTCAATTTTTTAATATAATATGTATTATGCAATGTATTATAAAGTATATAATAATACAAAATAATAATTATATAAATTTTTAAGTTAAATTACAAATTTGGTTAATGGTTTTAAAAAGATAGGATTTAGTCTCTATGGTTTATAGCTAGAATTTAATTGTTTTGGCTTGATAAAATCATAGAAAATAATCTCGTTCGTTGGGACTATTTATGAAGGCTTTCAAATTATAAGTACTAAAATCCAAGTTTTAAATCTGCAATCAAATACATATCTGCAAACATAAAATACAACTATGTTTTCATTATTTCTGTTTTCAGATTCTCTAACAAATAGACACTCAAAATATGTTCCCACTTGAATATGATGTTGTGATGGATTGATCCTTGTTATTACTATGGCTGCTTTTATAATTAGACTATGAAAGTATCATGAAACTGTATGATTATTGGTATTTATGTGATGGTAGTATAAGAATACGAAACTTTGCATGCTAAGAATTAGACTAATGGTGTTTGTTAACCTTTCCTATTTTGATAGTACATCATATTTTGTGTTACGGTGTCACTATGGATCACCATCCAAGACTGTTTTTTACTCTTATGACTGATATATGTACCCTTGGGCTCATAATTATGACTGATGTGTGCTTCTATAGAACCACTAGACTGACATGACACAAGATGGACACTATGCTTGATAAGAAGGTCAACGGGTTCACTTAGTGGGCCCAATAGTGGGTCTCTTACTAAATATTTATGATACTCATTCTTTACATGTTTTATTTGTCAAACGAAAGTAAAGGCAAGTTGACAAATGACAAGGACTCGTGACCGTATCATTTGGCACTAGATTAGAGTGCTGTGTTCGCTTTATATCCATGATTATAGAATGTTTGTGAACTCTTGGTTATATGGGTATTTGAGTTTGAAATACTTATTTTTCATTTATGTTTTTATTAGGGGACCTCAAGTATATTTATTTATTTTTTTACTTATTTATTTAAACATTTTCTATATTTCTTTAATCAAATGGTTTTAAAGTTTGCATAGTCTTGATTTTAAAATTATGTTTTAACATTAGTAATGATTCTAAGCTTAAGTTTGTAAAGTTGGGTCGTTACAATGTTGAATTTTATTCTCCATCAATTATTAAATATCTTAAATTCCTATCAGGTGATGTATTTACTAGCTGATTGTTATTTTAATGAGACAAATTTTCCAATATTAGGAGGAGGATTGTCTCATTTAGGTTTTCATACAAATTAACGTGAACTTGAAATTAAGATACAAAATTCATTTACAAAATATAACAAATCAGTTATCAAATGTTATTATAGATACAAAAAGAAGTAACTAAGTCACATATACTAGCTGCAAATTTTCCATCGAAAATAATATACCAACATATCAAATTGTCATTAATGAGTCTGAAACACGCCATAAGTGTGGTAGACACCACAACTTTTGAAAATTTGTGCACAACATTGGAATGTGACAACTAAGAGATATCAAGTGATGTTTTTCATGGGAGGAGCAAATATTAAATTATATAAAATATGTACTTTTTTTTTGTCACTAGGTTTTTAGATGGAGTATTATAAATATTAAGAATAATGTTAGATGCCCATGCATATTATACTTAAACAAGTGACATTCACCTAATTACCCTATGTGTTATATTATCCATGTGTCCTACAAATATACACTTTAGGTAGAGTGCCCATTGTCATATGTCAAAACATTATCAACTCATTTGTTGTCCATGTGTCTCAAACTTACACACTAACACGCTGTCTATTTGCCTCTTTGGCTCTAAATAGAAGTCTTTTGTGGATCTTGTGAGAACACACAACATTAGTGAAATCCTAAAAGTTTTGGAGTTAGTGGAGCATTTTAAGAATTTTCATATCTTCATATTTTCATATTTTGTTTATTTTATTTATATATATTATGTTTATTTTAATAATATATTTTCTCGATAACCATGTTCGTTCGAACATTTACCTTTCCAACACATTTTATTCATGTATGCCTTGGTCATGTCACAGCAAATCAAATCACTTATTCATCTCTCAATAATTACACACAGGAGCCACCTATTGGTGTTTATCATATCAAAACCTGATATTTGTACTTGTAAGTTCTCACTGCCATATAGAAAATCTCGATGCTTCTCCAAAGCTTTGATACGAACTCTTTTCGGTATAATTACATGGTGGATCTAAGTTGCTTGAGTCTTTTTCTCACTGTTTTGCCTGCATTCATAAGATTGAGTTATCAATCAATGAAACAGAGAAAGAAGCAACATAGGCCAAGCCGACAACTAAATGGTGAATGAGGTCAGTTACCTGTGAGTATAAGAAGGTTCCAAGAACCGCGATCGCGGCTCCAAGAGCATTGACGGGTTGGACAGGTGTGCGGAAGATGATTATTGCAGAAACTATGACCGATATACGTTTCATCGTGTTGCCAATGCTGAATGTCAACGGAGAAATTTCGTCCAGCGACATGTAAGATACTTGGTTGTAGAGATGATAGAAGACACTCTGTGCTGCTACCCACCTACCATGAAGAGAAAAACAATATACTTTCAAACAAAAATGATATCTTCATATGAAACTTCACACACTTCAAGGGTCAGAAGAGTAAACTAGAAACCGTATAGACAAGAAGATTACAAACCAACAATTTGTATCAAGATAACATTCAAACTAGCGAATAGCATGCACATAGTTTAAACCGGATTATAAGACATCCCATTGAAGACCTTTTTGATAAGAAAAAGAAAATGCAAGTCTTATCTATAATCTGAAAGACAAATTTACCAACCCTGTAATTTGTACATTTTTAAGCTGAAAACGAAAAATGCAGGCCCTACTATCTCTCTGTTAACCTACCAACCCCGTGATGCATGAAGTTTGTCGATGCTCTTAGATCGTCAAGTTTGTATCTTTCAGAGGATAATTTCGCAAAATAGGAGCAAACTATACGCATCAAAGATACACAGAGTCGAATCTGCTTACCAAACAAAATTAGGTCCAATCTCAGAGAGAGCTGTTTTCCATCCTTGAGCCCACATCTGCGGTCCTTCGACAGCAATTGCGAACGGGGTAAGAAGCAACAGGGATAATATAGACAAACATGCGTAGTAGTTCATTCCACTAACAGACTTCCCGTTCATGCCTTTCTTGGAAAATATGTTTCGGAAGACAAATGCCAAGTTTGATATCATGGCTCCCATGAAACCTGAAGAAAGTGAAGACATCCAACAGCTTTCAGAAGAATATTATAGAACAAGAAATTTCATTGTAACAATTCAAATCACTCCATAACAATAGAAATATAGTTCCCCAGCCTATCCTTTTCTCAACTCCCATGTTAGGGGGAGGAATGTGTAAGACAAATGAACCAATTCTCTCAAACGTATCAATATATTGTCCATCTAATCCTTTATTGTAGATCTGTTTGATTTACTTTCTAAGTGCTTAAAAATATATTTATTTGCACTTAGAAACACTCTTTTTAATACTTAGAAAAGTCAATCCAATGACTCATTGCACACCCATCGGGTAGAAGAAATGGTTCCCAACAAGTCATTTTTGTTTCACATCAAACAAGGAGCAAACTTTGAATTGATGGCTTAGCATACGTTTGATAACCATGTTTCCAAACTTAGTTACACACTATTCCTTTGTTTTCTTACCTACTTTTTAATAAAAGTTTTTAAAATTCAAGCAAACCCAGAAAAGCTAAGAAAAAAATGTATTTCAAAATATTATTTATGGTTGTAATTAAAATAAAAGAAAGTTTATAAATTTTATACTGGTCCTTAAACTTTATACTTATTTTATTCAGAACCCGCTTTCTCAAATATTTGAATCAATCCCAATCTTCATATCATTTAGTTCTTGTTAGTAAACTGAAATTTCCCATCCAACAGAAATCTAGGGTACCCACTTACAAATCAAACTCAATATAATTGATTCAAAGCACAAGTTCACCAATGCAAGATTACTGGTAGTAAACACAACAGGAAATCTGGTGACAAGGATCAAATAAAATAGATCAGGGAAAGTACCATACTACGAATTTGAACGTTAATTTACTTACCTATCATATTGAAGTTGAGCTCGGTCACGGCAGCAAGAGCACAACCACCGATGATCGGAAGAAGAGAGAGGTAGACTGGAACAGGAAAAGTCTCACCCAACAGGAACCTTGAAACCAATACGCTAAATGCAGGTTCACCACTTTTGATAATATGGGTAAATGAGACAGCAACCTTTGACATGCTCACTGTTGCAGCTACATGACCAATTGTGTGGGCCACAGCAACCTAGTCAAAATCATCACCACATTTTAAGACACAGAATTCCAAAAAAGCAATCAACTACAAACAATTTTGATGAGTTCTCCACGTTTAAGCTTATGTATACATAAATTGTCAGTTATCTCTAAGAAGGAAACAATTTATGATAAACAGCAGTTAGCAAGTTGACTTGAATTTGTTTTTCTTCAAAAAGAAAGAAAAATGGACTTGAATTAGTTTTCTTGCCCTTATCCTAAGCTATCTCATCAAGCAACCCTATCTAGGGGGTATTTTTTCCACAACTAGATCGACAAGATTGATTGCTGATGAAAATTGGACAAGGAATCCAGAAAAACTTCCAAAGCTTCTCAGCAATCAACAACAGCATAAACAGGGGTATTTCATTTTTTTCAAATGCTTGAATTCTCATTGGGTCTTGTTGGGAAAAACCTCCCACCAATAATAGATAAATTAAAGAAAGCAATAACTAACGTGCAACACTATTTTGTCAAAACTCAACCGTTCCAAATTTTCTCACTAGTCAAACAGAACCAGAGACTTCTTAAGCTTTCTCAAAACCTAACCACAGGAGTATTTCTTCAGCAAGAACAAGATATGAATTTCATTAGCAAGGGAAAACCAAGAAAAACTTCAGAAGCATTTTCATCAACCAACCACAGGAGTATTTCTTCACACACTAGAACAACAACTGATGAAAGAAACATCATTATTCATGATAATTTAAGGCAGTAGCCAATCAGAACGCAGAAAAACTTACAGGGAACAAAGATTTCCAAAACTCGAAATCAGTCTTGGGAGCCTCAGCGATCCTCGTCATCCAAGAGACTAACATGATGAGAGAACCAACAGCTAGAGAAAGTGTGGAGGTTAGCCATGGATATGGATACGCATTCAAAACCTTCTTATTGTAAATGTTGAACACAACGTTCAAACCCCACCAAAGAGCAAAATACAGTCCGATCTTCACCTTCTTCGCCGCCTCAGACGGCTGTTCGGCCACCGTCAGTTCAATGTTCGACACAATCGGCTGCGATCGGTCAGCCTCGTACGCTTTACACGTATTCAAATCACTCTTCCGAGCTCCCAATGACCCAAAATTGGAAACCGATGAGATATGGAGAGCATTTTTCAGACACACAACAGAGCTGTGGGGTTTTTGCGCCGGCAATGAAGGTGAACACGAAAGCCGCCGGATTGGCACCGGAGACCTCCGCCGGAGAATCACGTCGGACCCATTAATGGGTTTTGCAGATTGAGTTAAAGAAGAGATCATGATCGAAAAACAACAAAAACCCAGATATTAGGCAACAAAAACAAGCACAATGAGAGAAGTGCAAGTCGTGAAAGAGACTAATCCCTTCACGGCTCTTAAAAAATAAGAACACTAATCGCTCAAGACTCTTAAATGCGAATCCGGAAACGACCCAGAAAGCCAAAATTATAGGAAACTTATGATAATCAAAGAAAAATGATCTTGAAACTCGGTAGGTGGGAGAAAGGAACATGAACAGTTCCAAAAAAGGTGTAATTTAGTAGAAAATAAGCAAAGGGGAAGTCTTAAAAAGAAGCCACCGATACTAAGGTGCTTGATGATCGTTGCTTATCAATGAATCTGAACAGTTTTGGGGGTTGGTGGTTAAAATCTCTTAATATAAGAAGATGGAAGATGTTGAATTCAAATGAAATATTCAATGGGTTCGTTTCCTAAAATCTAAGCTGGGTGGCGGCTTTAATCGATTTGAAAATGTGTGACCTTTTTTTCTCCGTGGATTTGGTGATTCGGTGAGGATTCGAAAACAAAAAAAAGAAAACAAAATCAAATTACATCAACTATCACGATTCTGTTTCTCTTTTTCCGTTTTCAAATATGGAATTGTTTAGTAATTTTGAAATCGGAACTGTTTATTGAAAAAGAAAGGAAGGAGGAGAAAAAATATAGGAATTTGAGGGGATATAATAACATCCATACCCAAGCAAAACCTTTTAGTTAAAGTGGCACCTATTTCCATCATCAATATTATGAATAAATATACTCAAAATATCAACTTATATTCTAAAGTAATAACATATATAATTGGATCGATTAATCTTTGAACTTTTTTGAATAAAATAAATTTATACTCTTATTTTGAAAATTTCTTTAAAATTTATCCATTTATTTATTTTGATTGTTAATTTTGTAAAACCATAAAAGGGTTTAAATTAATTGGGTTATAAATAAGTGTTAAAATCAGGAATTCGACTTTCTAACCTAACATACGTAATATTCTACACTTGTACAAGTTAGGATGATTACATAATTATTGTAAACTTTTATATTCAAACTTTAAGACAAATGATTGGAACAAATTCAAATCACCCCATTTAAATATGTAGTACTAAGGAAGACATGTCAGTCTACGTTTTCATGGACTCGAGAACTATATTTCCATTATATCATAAAAAGAACCAAAAAAAAAAACATAAAAATGCTACTAATATCATATTAAAAGTGACACTAACATAAATAATATAGTTGATTGTCTCATTTCTAATTTAAACAACTTATTTCGTGAACAAATTGGTCAAAAAACTTAGAACTGGGTTTGGAGGGGTGCGCCAGGCCCAAGCAATAGTGCAACGCAAGGGCGACGCTCGAAGATCCCAATAGCAAGCTATTGTGGTGGACCTTCCCCCTAAAAAAATAAATTTAATATCATGTGGGCCGATGGCCCACGTATCAGATATTAAACTGATAAGAACAGATACTACACTTGATCTTAGCCAAAAGGCCGAGAAAGGTATGCTTTGGACATTATCACTCCACCGCTTTTATACTCATCACTTTCCTTATGCTCTCTACACCCAACCGATGTGGGATGTTTACTTTGCTTCTATTTATTTGTGTATTATTGTTATAAGCTTTTACTGATGAATATTCCCCATCGAAGTTTTCTCATATCATTTTCTTAAAATTTAAATTCTGCATTTTCTATTTTTTATTATTCTTTCCTAAAAAACAAAAACTATATGTATATTGAGACCCTTTCTTTTTATATGAAAGAATTTTATAAAACATGGATTGTAATAGTTTTTGGCTATAATTGTCTATATTTTATTGTAGATTGTTTTTGGCTGAGTTATAATTAAAATGTGTTTGGAAGGCAAGTTATTTAGTTCTATTTTAGGCTAGCCACATAGTTGTCAAGATTTTAGAACATTCAAACTTATACAATTATAAAAATTAGGCACCGAAATTTAGATAACAATCACCTTGATTCTCCCTAGGGGTGAGATTTTCTTTCAATGAAACTTTGGTTCTTCCTAAGCGTGAGATCTACTCACCTTCCACATACTTAGGCTCCTCTACGTTTAAGAATATTAGCGAACGTTCGCTTGAACTCTCCCTAGGTGTGACACTCCCTCTCAATTTGAACTTTTGTCTTTCTCACTTTGAATGAGTACCACTTCACTTGAAATACTCAGGCTCTTTTAAGTATGTGAATCTCTTCACAAGATGTAGTAGAACGATTCAATATGCCCCATAGAATCTCTCTAGGTTGACAGTCGAACAAACTTTACGATCAAAAGATTGACATACAAGGAAGACCTCTCTTCGGCAACCTGTCACGTGGCACCCAACAATTTCACACAACATCACAAATTCTTCAAATGTGTAAACCCTAAAAGGAGAATCATATTCTCTTAATATATGCACAACCAAGAAATGGGAAAATAAACCAAAACCCGCATGTAAAAGGAAAAAAATCTGCAAAAATAAATAACAAGAATTTTTCAAAAAAGAAAAACAAAACATTCTATCGAATCAACAATTCAAGACACCAAGTTGTCTATAATGACAATTGATAAGACGTTTTAAAGAACAATCAAAGTAAAGAAGACAAATGTCACAGGTGACAGCTACCCCAACTTCCTTAAAAAATATTATTGTCATACACCAAATCTCTTACAATTATAAATATGAAACATGTTAGAAATTGTAATAATGTTATAAATATATTTTTAAAATTTTAAGTAATAAAAAAGCGAACTATCATTTTCCTTTGGGATCTCGAAACATGGACATTATGCTCAAGATAAGAGTCCATATCCCAACAAGTAAAGATTCATATTAATACTTGAGTAAGACGTACTTATATATACTAATTAATTCATATTAATACTTGAGTAAGACATACTTATATATACTAATTGATTCATATTAATACTTGAGTAAGACGTACTTATATATACTAATTGATTCATATTAATACTTGAGTAAGACGTACTTATATATACTAATTGATTCATATTAATA
>JBBPDJ010000020.1:17593932-17658706 GCA_037974625.1 Cucumis cinereus
TATATAAAGCAAATAGTTTCCTTTCTCTTTTTCAATTTTGATTAAAATCCATTTATTTGAGTACAAAAGACATACAAACAAGGGCTATTATTACCTTTTTTGTTCTTGTCATCTATACCAACAAAACAAACACAGTAGGCACAACACACAAATTATTATTCATTCCCAAAAGAACACCAAACAATTCACCACACAACATCACAACCCCTTGTTAAAAAAATAATTCAAACCAATTATAAAAACAAAAAAAATCCCCTAAGGACCATCAAATTATAATACACAATTACAAAAGAAGAGCTGTTGAAGTAGCCAGCATTCCAGCTAAACCAAGGAAGGTGACGACAGACGATGATGTCGCACCATTGTTATTAGCAGGGGGCTCCTCGGCGATCGGGGATGGAGTTGGGTTCATCTGGACGGAAGCTTCGGGCGGTTGGGAATCGGTTGCCGGAGCTGGGGGAGGAGAAGAGTATTGCTTGGATCTATCAGCCAAAACAACCACCACCAATTTCTCATTCTTGAGGCAATTGTCTTTGATTCCACTTATGAAATAATGAGGGCCAGATTTTTCAAACTTGATGACAGTGTGGCCATCTGAAAAGTGCTTTATGGGTGATTCTGTATGGCAATTTTTGTAGTCATCTTCGTTCACTAATAGTACTGAGTCTTGCCCAGCTTGGTAGTTGAACACTGCACCATAGAACATATATAGTTATGCGGAGAAAAATTTTACTCGTTAATTAACTTTTCACTTCACGATCGTCTTTTTTGTGCATGTTTGAAAGTAATCTTGAAATTGTTAAAACCACCTTTTTGTCAAATTTAAAATCACTTCAAATTAATTTAATATTTAATATACACGTTAATTTTTAATTTTTAACTATTTTAGAATCGACGGTAGGATTAAAAAAAAAAAATTCCCCCATTTGTACAATAAAACAGAAAATAGTTCCTCCAAAATAAGCCACCTGCTGTAAGTAAATTGTTGAATAATTTGAAGAACTATATGTATCATTTTTTAGATTAAAAAAAGCAATAAAATTTGAAAATCATCATACACTTAAAAGAAAACAAAAGAATTTGTCAAATTACCTAAGGAGTCACCAATTTGAAATCTTCTTGATTCAGCCCATTGATTAAGAGTTTGAGCATTAGGATCTGAAGGGACTCCCCAAACACCTTTTGATCCTCCCACTTGAAACTCAACTCCACAAACTTGTTGAACCAACATCATTACTCCAAACAACTTCACTACAAAATTAACATATGCTTTCTTTTGAGAAGAAATTCCAAAACTGTTGCTCCTCTTACCCATCATATTATACACAACAGGATCAAGAAAACACAAGAAGCTTCTACTGATAATGGCAGGTTTTCCTAAGACAAAAAGAAGAAGACAGCCTCTGTATGAAAACTCTTAGTTATTTTTGCAGAGCTAAGGGAGGCCTAAGACCAGCTTTTGTAGGCAAAGTTTTTAGGGTTTTTGAAGATGTGGCAGAGAAGCTTTTGGCAACTTTTTTCTTTATTCTCTCTTTAATTACTTTCTTGGAAAATATAGCTGGCTTAAGGCTTTGGCTTCCTCTACAAATTAAGCATATATTTTTGCCTTTTGATGGTTATGTTATTGGTTTGATATGAGGAATATGTAAACTTGGATTGTGGGATTATGCTTTCCCTACCATTTATTTCTAAGAATATTCATGTCTTCTTCTTTGGGTTAAGGCTATGTGAGAGTTGATATCTTGATTTGTTTTTCTAAATTCTATCCCATTTCATGTCATTTGCATCATATTCAATGTTATTACTTAGAATAATTATTTGATGGAAAGTATGAAAGAAATATGATTCTAGAATGCCCTCAAGAACAATTTTGGTTAAATTTTTTCCCATCCTCCCCCGAACACGGATTGCCAAGCTTGTTGTTGTCTCTTAACTATTTTTAACTTGTTTGGAATGACTTTTCAAGTGCTTAAGACTTTATCTTAATACTATTAGAACAACTTTGTTCATGAAAAAAACATCCAAGAACACTTTTTTAAGTACTTATAAATTGTTCCAAAGATCTAAAGAGACTAAATTTATACAACTCATTCATTAATCTCCATTGAAGTTGCTACTTTGAACAAAAATAAATAAATCTTAGGGAATGGAATTCAAAATCGTTTCTAATATTGTTGAGGAATCGACGTTAAAAAAGAATCAAAGAACCTCTAACACTAATCATAAGACATATGAACTGCTTCTCTCATTGTTAATGAAATCCTGAGATGAAACCTCATCTTATATTATTATCTATTAATACATTATTACAACATATAAAACCCAAAATGAGCATCCAAAATAGTCTACCCTCTAGTGACATAATGTATACATCTTTATTTGATCTTTAGTACACTATTCTTTTTACACATGCATTAATATCCTTTTTAAAATGTTTAACTATTCACCTTCACATAGATTCAAATACTAAAAGAAAAAGAAAGGAGTATTATATTGTAGATTTTGAATTTTAGAGAAACATAAAGTATAAAAAGATGGTTGCTAAGGAAGAAAAGACAGAACCAATTATTGTATAAAATTGAGAGAAATGGGGGAGAGAGATGGGCACTTTTAGATTAGTCTATCTTTATACCATATAATAATTCTAGGGTCAAAATTTGAGTTATTGCAGCTTCTATGCTTTACGAATGAGGAAATGTATACATATACTACTTTACATGAAAGCCAATTAATGGTTTTGAAACATAAAGTTTCCAATTCTAACTATTCAAACAAGACAATAAATTACTTCAAAGTTAGATTATGTCATGTTGTGTTTGTATTAATATTCCAGCTCGAATAAGTTGTGTTTTTACCTTTTGATATTAATAATAAATGCCAACTTCAACATGTATTTCAATGGGTTAATTATAACATGCATATGTCCAAATCTTTTGCTAAGATGTAGAACTAAAAAGAGGAAACAGCAAGACTAGCTAGTTGAATTAAAAAGGATAAACTCTCTATATATACAATAAGGGAAGGAGATTAACTTAAGATAACTTTGGAAGACATTTTTTAAAATAAGTCTTTAGAAAATTGGTGTTGAGTTTTGACAAAATATTAGATGTGCAGTTGTTTCATGTTAAAAAAGTTTAAGAATGTCGTGTGCTTCAAGTTCTATAAAAGAAGTCGATGACTTTGGTTTTAAATCGTCTAAGTTATGAACACGTTAAGCGTAGGTATTTTAACTCTAGTTTAATTCCTTTTTATATTACCTAGTTTGGGAGTGAGATTAAAGAGTGTGATTAGTATAGTTGAGAAGAGAAGAATTAAGGGGTGTGATTGGGGTGGGGGGAAATTTCTAGGAGATAGATAACAATTTTTTTTTCACATAGTGTGTAACTTTTTAGGTTTGTGGTTCGGTTTAGAATTTTCTCAGGATAATTCTTGTGTTTCTAGTTTTATTGATTTCTTTTAGTTTCTTGGTTATTTTTCTTCTTGTTTCTGTAGTAGTGGTGAGAAATTTTCCCAGCAAGTGGTATCAGAGCTTTAGGTTCGTAGTTTCTAGAATTTTATGGTATGTCTGTGGTTGCGACATGCTAAACTTCAACATAAAAAAAGAATTCTTGAAACAACTGCAGAGTTTATGAATAGTGCGAGAGCTATTTTTTTAATGTATATTCTCAATCCTTCTATTTTTTTTTGATGTCTTACTATAATTTTCCCTTAAAAAGAATATAAAATGAAACTAAAAATGAATTTGAATTTCAAATATCTGAGAAAATCCTCGTTTTTCTCTCACACTCTCTTTTTCCTCGACTTCTCTCTACTATCTACTCATCCTCGTTTTTCTTAATAGTCATTCTCTTCTCAATTTCACTTTCATGTTCTCCTTTCTCACTTTTCGTAACCAAATCTCTTTCCCTCTCTCTCCCCCTCACATAAATAACATTTTTTTTGTGTATGGATGGAACTCAAACCACGAGGAGAGAATAAAATTCTAAGAGAATTTTGTCAAATTAAAGTCTCTCCTTCATGTTTTTTTCTTTCTAATTTTACTTAAGGATCAAAGCTCTTCATCCCTAAGAACCGTCCTTAGTTTCACGCTACTCTATTAGTATTGAAAATCTCAAAGATTGTTTTCTCTCTCTTCCTTTTTCTTTCCATTTTGATTTACTGGATTGGGAATGAAGAATATTGTTTCTTTCTTCCCAATTCTCCTCCAATTTTTATTTAAGAGAGAAAAAAAAGATCTTTTTTGTCTTCAATTTGATTTTAAAACCAAGATCTTCTCTTTTTATTGTTTTTTAAATCTCATTTCATATTAAATTTCGAACGAATTGATATTGAGCTTCAAAAATTAATTATATATTTATCTTGAAAATTTGTTTATGTTTACAATGAGTGCAACCCTCTGTATTTGCATTCTTTGTTCACGTATTAAGATTTGTAGTTTGAATTTTACATTAGATCTGATTAGGGTATATGTACAAATCATCAATTAACTATTGTGAATAAATTGATAAATCTGTTAAGTATTCCTTTTAATATATTAAAAATTAAAATTGAAGCAAATTAAATTTGGTTTTAAGATTGAGTAGTGTTCTCTTTATGATTTTTGCTAAAATCTCATAAAGACATGAAATGTCTAATTGAAATTAAATTTGAGAATTAGTAGTATTTTCTTTGTGAATTGTTCTAATTTATAAGTACATGAAATTTTTCCTGCTGATAAATTGTTTTATTTTTTTAGAAAAGTACATTAAAAAGAAAGTAGTGTTTGGTTTTATTATTAAAAATCCATAAATATATGAAACATTTCTAATTTAAAATTCTAAATTTTAAATAGTTTTCATAAAATTAAAAAATCTGAATTTCAATAATCAATAACAATTTTTTAAACTAAAAGTGAGATGAGGTAGTTTTCTCTTTTTTTAAGTTTATCAATTTCTTAAATACATGAAAATTTTCACTCAAACACCGACGACGAAGATTTAAAACATCAAAGTTTGATGTTATAAGTTTCTTGATGTGTAGAAAATTATTTTGGGAACCCAAAATAAGTTTTAATTTTTCTTAATGACTCTGATGTTAATTTTTTTAATTAAATAATAATAGATAAAATTTGAAAATCGTTTTCACAGGTGTTGTAAGATGCTAACACTTTTCCTATACACAAATGTATCATCAAATGCGAGAGAATTTTATTTTCTACTAATTTCTAAAACAAATTTTGGGTCACTAACAAAACCGATGCTAAAGTATTACCTCCATGATATTTACTTTTCCTTTAAAGTAGTTTTAGATTAACCGGTTTTGTTCTTAGACCTAACTCAAGTCAAAGTCAACAACTTTGGTCAGAGTTCAACTTGGACAGAGTCAACAACGAGTAACAACCGTGTACAATGTGGGGGCCCAACATTATCGTGGACACCACGCTCTTAATCTTTCAATTAAAATATCTAATTCCACAAACACATGTACGCGCGTGTACTACAAACCCATCAAAAGCGCGTGACCAAACCATGCATTAAATGTTTTTTTACTTACCCTCTTGACTTTCTTTCTTTTTCCCGCAAATAAAGGCCGACTAAATTACAAGAAAAAAAAGATAAAAAAGGAGGATAATTTACCAAAAATATATAAATGAAGGCGAAAAAAAACTAAAATACGCAAAAAAAGAAAGACCCCATATGAAAACCAAAAAAAAAAAACAGTTAATTTGGGTAAAAAACAAATAAGTTAATGGATTAAGGTGGTTTAATTAACGTATTAAACGGCCATTGTTAATGGGGATTGTGGGTTGAGCCAAAAACAGGAACTTTGACATAGTAAAAGAGAGACTATGACAGACTAATAACAGCACCATTCAAAACCATTCCCACAACTTAAAAAACTCTTCTTTTTTTTTTTTTTTTTACTATCTAATAAAAATAACAAATTCTAGATTTATTAGCATTTTCCTTTTTTGTTTTTGTTGTTTTCTTTCTTAATTATCATTTTCAATTTCTCCTCCTCTTTTAGCTGTTGTTTTGTTGTTCTAGTGTATATATATTTTTGGGTTTTTTAGCTGGTTATTTGGAGCTGGATCTCTTACCCAGCCTCACACCCCCGGACCCCTCATTTCAAAATTTCCTCTTCTGGGTGTTTAATAAATTAATTAAAATTTCCCTTTTTTCTTCTTCTTCTTCCCTTTTTTGATTTTGGGTTTTCTTTCTTTTTTAGTCTTCTGGGGTCTAATCAACTTTGGGGGTAAGCGGATTTCTTGATCTGGGGCTCGTTTCATTTGTAATTGGTTACAGATTTTAGTGTTTCTTTCTTTCTTTGATCATCTCTTGGAAGTAATTTTGGTGTTTGGAGGGAATGTGGAGGGACGCTGGAGCTCCTGCTGATTCTTTCTATGAGGTTCGCCCTGAGTGCACCGATGTTCCCAAAACCCGTTTCAAGATCAGGGTTAGTTTCCTTTTCTTTTCTTTTTCCTAATACCCCTTTTGTTTAGCTTCTCTGTATCTGCACCCCAATTGTAAGATCATTGTTTTGATGGGTCGTTGCTTAACTGCATCATTCAAATTTGCTTTTGATCTGGATTTCTTTTGCCATGATTGGAAGCTTTGATGGGCTGGAACAGGGTAGTTTTGTTTAGATGAGTGTCATCCTTATTGGTTCTTTCAAGCTATGGTCAACCTAGTGGCCTTTTTGGTTCTTACTTTTGCATACTGAGCTTTTCTTTTCTTCAAATGTTTTTTCTATACTTCAACTGGCGATGGCAGATTTTTAGGACTTGTGTTTTTGGTTGGCGATTTGACCAATGTTGTGTGGCAGGCAAGAAAAACTGGTTGGCTGAGCAACAATGCTTGCATATATTTAGGTTTCCAAACAAATCATTTAGAAGATACAGTGATTTTGAGGTTCATTTTTTTGTTTTGTTGTAAAGGATTAGGGTCCTCCTTAGGACAGAAAGACGAAAATGGTGTTGCCTGCTTCTTTTTCATATATTATTCTACTTGCTTGAAAATTATTTAGAAGATGTGATTTTGAGGGTCATTTTAAAGGCTTTAGTTCTCCTTAGGACAAAAAGATGGAAATGGTTTGCCTGCTGATCAATTTGTTTCTCATATATGATTCTAGTTGCTTGAAAAAGAAGGGAAGCTATGGTAGTGCTTACCACTTTGTGTAAAATCTTTGTGTGCGATTGCCGTTTCACTTTTTGATATTTTATTTATCTAGGATTGTCAATTTGAAACACATCTGTTGCCTTTAGAGGTGATAATTCAACTTTTATGCAGGCTGGGAAAACCTTAAGTGTTAGAAAATGGCAGGCAGCATTTAATCCCGAAGGGCAACTCGATATATCAAAGACTTTAAATCGCATACATCGTGGGGTAAGTTCAATTTCGTTGTTAAAATATTTTTTGGGAGTTTGATTCTGCTTGTACTGTTTCACGGTGTGAGGTGTGGATAAGCACACTCATTAGCAGTTGGTCAACTGTATGTGCTAATTGATAACTGATTTGCTTTTGAATTTTGATCATTGTCATCACTCCGTGATGTAATAGTGATTTTTTTTTTTTTTTTTTTTTTTTTTTGTGGAAAAGTTATGAATATTCAAGAAAGTATGTTATAGAGGTAGCAATAAAATGTCTGGACACTAATGTTCAAAGATCTAATGATAAAGTTTTTCTTGCTCAAATTTTCCATCTAATACAGGGGATCCATCCTTCAATCAGAGGAGAAGTTTGGGAATTTCTTCTTGGTTGTTATGATCCTATTAGTACCTTCGAGGAAAGAGAAGCAATTCGCCAGCGTCGAAGGTAGTCCTATTTAATTCTCTCACATTACTTAATGGATTTGCATCTAATGTGATGCACAATGAGAGAAGCCAGTCCGTAATAATCTACATCATTTGTTCAATGCACCGTATAATGTTCCTACAGATTCTAAACTCATTATTTTCTCCTCATATTGGTCGCAAATAATATAGCTTCGAACTGTTCTTTGTAGTTTCCAAGAAACAGCACTCCCAAAGATGAACTTGATGGTAATGATTTGTTAATAATTTAAAACCCTCGTTGTCTCCAAGGGAGTTAGCCTTAAGGTGAGGAAAGCCTATAATAAGACTAGAGGCCGAACCATGAGCATAATGCAAGGAGCGGGCCTCACCATAACCCTAATAAAAAACAGATTATTTTTTTACAAATGCCAAGATTTCCCAGTTGTTTTCTTGTCACTTCATTTAGATATGATAAATTTTACCCAAGTTTCTTGTAAATCGTTGCGCCACTTCTCTAAATTAGATGAATGAGATGTGAGCTTTTCAACTTTGCAGGATCGAGTATGCCACTTGGAAGGAAGACTGTCGACAAATGTTTCCTGTTGTTGGAAGTGGTAGATACATCACAGCTCCTGTAATCACAGAGGATGGTCAGCCTATTCATGATCCACTTGTACTCTTGGAAACAAATCCAGAGAAAGGTCCAGCTGTACCTCAAGATACTGGCACCGCTGATGGCAATCCGGATGGTTCACGGTCAACTCCTAATAATAATTTGGAAACTGTGAAGGATCCGAAAATTATTCAGTGGATGCTTACTTTACATCAGATAGGTTGGCAGAGACTTTAATTACGCACATGCACAAATTGGTTAAATTTCAACACTTTGATTGCTTTACTACTTCACTTCACTACTTATTTGCTTCATCTACTTGAAGTAGTGGTCTTGATATTTTTGACCTCTGGGATAAGTGCAACAATATTATTTTTGTAATATAATTATTTAATTTCATATGCTATGACACTTTTTTTTTATAAAACTCACCATTATATAAATGTTTATTATAGGTCTTGATGTGGTTCGGACTGACAGAACATTGGTATTCTATGAAAAGCAAGAAAACTTATCAAAACTTTGGGATATTCTTGCTGTTTACGCCTGGATAGATAAAGATGTCGGTTACTGTCAAGGTGGGTAATTTTGATAAAGTCTTTTCTCTTTTGAAAAATGATATTAGTTTTCTAGAGTATTCATTGTGGTTACCTTCTGATATCTATATGACCGAGAAATTATCTCGTAGTTTTACTCCTTGAGGATTCTGCCCTGGAATTGTCTATTGCATTGGAGAACGTAAATGTTCTGAAACTGACTTGATAATATCTTTCTGTAGGAATGAGTGACCTTTGTTCCCCTATGATAATGCTTCTTGAAGATGAAGGCGATGCATTTTGGTGCTTTGAGCGTTTGATGCGCAGACTGGTACTAACCTATCTTCCACTTGAGGAACTCTATTTTCGTCTTACTTTGTATTTGATATATCTATCTCATTTGCATGTAAGTCAACTATATCGAGTAACTCGCTCATGGTTTTGCAGATGTTATTCTACAAATTTTAGTTTTACTAAACAATTTTCTCTCTCTTCATCAACCGATCGAGTTCTTTGTTTGTTTCTTTACATTACCAAATACATTTTTACCTTCTGTAAAATGGTCAAGCCCGTGCTAGTCTTAGGATCTCAAACATTTTTTTTCTTCTCTATCATTATATTTGCATTCTTAGATTCTCATGGTGCATTTCTATTTGAAATTTTAAAGCGAGGGAACTTCAGATGCACTGATAGCTCTGTAGGTGTGGAGACTCAACTCAATAATTTGGCTGCTATCACACAAGTCATTGATCCAAAACTTCATCAGCACTTAGGTATTGTTCATAGCCTTGTATTCTTAGTTTATGAAATATTACACTAGAACTATTGTCATCTGATGCTTGTTGGAAATGGTGGTCAACTTAATCAAGTCACACATTCACATGAAAGTTGTGTAACTGAGGGGTCTAAAATAGACATTGTAACTGTTCTACTTGTGTTCCCATTCGAGCTGATGGTTTTAGTTTGGTCTTTAGACTTTAAACTGTATTTTAATCTGCAGATTATAGAGATTCCCTTGTTCTGTTAAACTTCATTTTTCTGTTTGATTGATCGAGTTAGTTAGATTTATCTTATGTTGTATTTTCTTATTATGGTTTTTCATTCTTATCTTCCACGAAAGTAACAATGAAGGTGTTTATTTTATGTACACAGAGACACTTGGCGGTGGAGACTATCTTTTTGCTTTCAGAATGCTTATGGTTTTGTTCCGTCGAGAGTTTTCCTTTTGTGATTCCTTGTATCTCTGGGAGGTACTTTTCTGTCTCTGCACTTTACTGGTCAATAAGTGAGTAATTGAAAATATATCCTGAATATATTTTGCTTGAGAACTTTCTTTTAAAAGGGTTAAACATTGGAAAATCAAGTAACATCCGAGGTTTCTTTTCAAGTATATGAAAGCTAATATACTCTCATCCAGATTTTGTTAGTAGGTTGCTGTTAATTGGGTACAGTGTGCAAGTGGTTTGATTTAAAAGTCGATCCGTTTTCTTATATATGTGGCGGAAGATGACATTGGAAATTGTATTAATATTGGTACACTTTTGCTGTTGCAACAGATGATGTGGGCCCTGGAATATGATCCTGATCTGTTTGCGGTGTATGAAGAACCTGATATGGGCAATGAGAAAGGAGAGGGATCGAAAGGAAAAGCAAAATCGATACGCCAATGTGGGAAATATGAGAGAGAGAACTTGAAAGCAAAGAACTCACAAGCTCCTCTTCCCATCTCTGTTTTCCTTGTTGCTAGTGTCTTGAAAGATAAGAGCACAAAGCTACTTACAGAAGCTCGGGGTCTAGACGATGTTGTGAAGGTTCGTTTCTCGATCTCATAACTTGATCTGTGATGAACCTTCAACCAGTTAAGGTAGAAAGATGATACATTAAATTGAACTCAAGCATGACTAATGACAGAATACTAAGCAACTCAGTTTGGGTTGTGGGTTGCACATAAAGTCCTGAAACTCTATTTGTATTCGTTTTAACCGTTTCGGTCTAAGCAAAACCATGGTTTCGACTAACCGATTTAGTCTCTTGTTTCTTATTCTTATCCAATAGATATTAAATGACATGACTGGAAATCTGGATGCCAAAAAAGCTTGCACTGGGGCAATGAAGCTTCACAAGAAATATCTAAAAAAGGTAACTTTATTTTATTTTTTGTTCTTGAAGTATTTATTTTGCAAAGTCTATTACAAGTTTGACAAGTGAGAGATAAAGGGTGTATGAACTGAACTCACTGATCTATAAACTTTGCAGGCCAAGAAGACATAGCAATAGAGAAACCTGAAATTATATTTTTTTACGATCATTGAGTCGATCGGGCAAGAGATTGTCGTATATTTTCTGCGCAAACCGGTGGCCAGAATTTGTGGAACTATCCAAGTTTTCTGACCAGCTATACATTTCTCCACATATCAAATTTGTTGTATGTAAAAATAATTTGTTCATTTTCTTCTCCTCTTTTTCATCCTTTTTTGATACTTAAAAAAAAAAAAATCAGTGAAAAGAATATATTTTGTGATAACCATCTGATTCTTTGTAACAACTCTATTCATACAGAAGTAAATATCATTTGTATAAACTTTCCACTGCATAATCCATGAGTTTATTTATTTATTTTTAAAATTGCTTTTCTTGGTAGATGTCCAAAAAACATGCTTCAAACCCAAATCCCAGCATAATTACAATAATTAATACCAACTCTTTTGACTTTTACGAAATGTTCCATAGATTCTTAAACTTTCAATTTCGTCATTCTTAGATGTCTTTAATTTTTTAATTTTGTATCTTATAGGTCTTTTGTCTATTTGAGAATTTTTATTTTCAAATGCACTTATTTGCGGAGCATTAAATTAAAATTTTAGAGTTTTATTAGACATAATATTCAATTTTATAACTATTATCATTTCTCATTTTTTATAAAAAAAAAAAAAAAAGGAATGTGTCAAGGACCTATTATGATACAAAATTAAAACTTTAGGAACCTACTAGATACAAAAAATTTAAAGTCGGGGAACTTATTTAGACACAAAATATTAAGAGTTTTCAGAGTAATTTAGACATAATATTTAAAGTTTAGGGACTTATTAGACATTTTTGCAAGATACAAATTTAAAAATTCAAAGACTAAATTTTTAGTTTATCCTAAACGTACAAATTTTAGTATGAAAAACTTTTACTTACATCAAATTGTTCCCCAATTTTGTTAATGGAAAAATTTTCCGAACAAAAATAAAAATAGATTAAGCATGCTTTCTACATGAATTAATTAGGGAAGAAAATAACAACCGTTGTAATTCTCAATGAGTTCTTGGTGAAAGGAACAAACGTTTTCTGTATTTTTCTTTTTGTGAAAAAGAAGAGAATCTCTATTCAGTCTATAGGATTTTAGAATCATACGTAAATCTCCCACCCCAGTGACCACTCTCCTACGTTGCATGAGAGTTTGGCCACTTATTTGACTTAAATTTAAATTAAATCTAATTTAATTTTACTTACCCTACGGGAGAAAATAAGTGAATTTCGTCTTACGACATTATATTCTCAGCTCCCCATTCGGTATTGTCCTCAAGATGGCAGACTTGTTGAGTCGACAACTAGGGTCACTCTCACACCCACACAAATCAAAGAACAACACTCATGAGCTCTTCATACATAACTCACTTAGTATTCAAATCGAGTTACATGGTTATCGTTTGAAATATTAATCTCATCAGTTACTAGTACTATAACTAGAAGTTTAGGGTTTAGGGTTTAGAGTTTCGATATAATACTATATGTATCTATTTGTGTCATTATAGATACATATAGTAGTCTATCGTGATCTATCACAACCTATCTACAATCAACTACAATACTTTGTTATATTTGTTTTTTTTTTAATTCATTTTGCTATATTTGAAAACAAATACTACAAATGGTATATATTTCATATTAAACTCATATTCACACAAAATAACAAAATTATGAATAAAAAATGAAATGTAAAATTGAACTTAAAACTTCTATCTGACAACTCATTGAGACTTGGAGAAGATTGTAACACTAAACATTATCTGAATTAATCATATTAAGTCTCACATACAGATCATAAAGAAAAACAATACAAAAAGACTGTGTTCAGTTGAAACTAATGGTGAATATTCATAGTTGAACTTTGATCAAACACTAAACATTTCTTTTACCCTAAATCCTAAGGGATCAAAAAGATCATATTGAGTAAAAAAAATTAAAAAAAGCCCTGAAAATCCCCATTTTCATTTGCATATTATGACACAGAACCAATAGTTACAACTTGAGCACAAGTTTTTATCATAATATGTCATGTCCAAGTAATAGGACCCCTTTTTGACAGTAACAAATTTCTGGATTCATCATCATCATCATCATCATCATCATCAGCTCAAGTTCTTTTTTGCTTTGTAAATAAATTTTTATAAAGTATAAATCTCCTTCCTGCTAACGCAAGGTGATGTAAAAAATAGAAATATCAGGCTGTAAAAAAAATGGTCAAGCTTTCAAGTAAAAATCCAAGTTTTCAAAACTGTCTTCCTAGACATCATTTAGGCCTACCAGGTTGAAACCAGATTGTGAAGAAATTACTTGTCGGATCAATGGAGGCGATCGGTTATAAACAGGAACGTTAAAGCTAAGATGAAGATATGCAACATGAAACCGTCGCAAGAACGGTGGTGGGCTGAACTTGCTGTGGGAATGTCCTTTGGAAGTGCACATTCTTCGCCATTGAAAAAGACTTTGATTGGGAAACCATCGCCCCGTAGTATGTCGATGTCGTGTAGACCCTTCTTGGTGAAAGAAATAACAGATTGTTGCTTCCCAGGAACTCTTGGATCAGTTTTAGGATTGGTCCCATTAACCTCTCCCATCAAGTAAGCTAAACCAGGCAAACCTTGAAGGAAGATTGTATTTTTGATGTTGGGAAGCCGGGTTCCGTTGAAGGAATAAACGTTTTCGTAACCACGACCAGCCTTGTTCAACTGAATGGCAGTAAACCAATCTTCAAATGGATAATCTTCCCAGTTGAAGAGTGTTAATCTTGCAGTCCATCCATTAGTGTAATCAGAGTTGATATGCCAATTTAGGCTAACTCCACAATTATCAGGACAGGGCAATTTTTTGGGATTTGGGTAATGCTTAATTTTAGCCCAAGCTCTCGCTTTTGCTGTCCTGTTATTAAATGGAACCAAAAGTGCTTCTGGAGGGAGCAGCATTGAATGTGCATTTGGATTGCAAGTATCAGTATCAATATCGTCACACCCACAAGCACAAGTATTGCAAGGGATAACAGAGTCATTATAATAAGCTGAAAATGAAACACAGCATTTTGATTGCTTCACCTTTGGCCTTGTAATGTTGCATATAATTTGCCAACTTGCAATCGCGGTACTCGTTGCTTGAAGTCCACTCGGGTCAGGAAACTCCGTCGGTTCGACACGGAGTGGTGCCGCACAAACGTATTTCGGATTCAGAACGCCAGAGATCTTCCATTTCTGTGGTGGATTAAGCGCCGTTCTGTTCATATCCGGTGGAAGCTTATAGACTTGTAGTTGAAAAATAGACCTTGCTTTACTCTCATCCATTACCGTTGGCAATAAGCTTCCATTCCTACAACAATACGGCAACTTGCCAACCTTATCATCATTAATACGATCAGCAGGAAGGTCGGCGATTACAGGTCGCTTATCGCAACTCATGACTTGAGAGAAGTCGAAATCTTGATAGTACTGGCCAGCAGGACCATAAACGCATTGAGATAAATCTCTTGTATGAGTGTAAGCTCCTCTCATGCTTTGAATGAATTCTCCTCTCATCCATTCCCAAGTTAAGTTCCAATGATCAAGACGACCAAGAGGATTGTTGTTGTCAATCGTGACTTGAGCAAGATAATTATTTCCATAAGCTTGCATTACGTCATAAGTGAGTGAGAGATCTCCATTTTGGCGAGCAAAAAATTTGGTCTTTTTTTCTTTCTTCACCTTGAACTTTGGATCCTTTTTGCAGCATACATGCATTGATCTCTTACCTACATGTCAATATCATATTAACCAAACCAACAACTAAATTCTTGCAATACAACAACAAAAATGGACAATAAATAATTTAATATCCAAATATATAAGGTCATGAGTAATCAACAACTACAATGTTGTGCGGTGAAGAATTTAAATTATAGACCTCTTACTCACTAACATATATTATACTCATTTTTATTGTACTCTCTTTTGTTCCTTACCCTTGATTACAAATTAAATGACACGAATCATAACATTTCTAGTAAGTCTTTAAACTTTTGATTTTTGTTTGATAGATTCCTAAATTTCATAAATATGAAATGAATTCTATAACACTTGATTTTATGTCTTATAGGTCGTTGTAATATTCAATTTTTTTTTTTTAAAAATTTTAAAGTTAGCGAATCTATCAAAATCAAAATTTACTTTTTTTTTTAATAAGACATTAAACTTTTAGTTTGGAGTTTTGACATACTCATGAATTTTAAATAATAATAGAGAAGAGTAAGTCAAAGACTTTTAGACACGACATTATAAAATTATATTAGACTTATTCGACATAACATGTAAAGTTTAGAATTTATTAGACATTTTTTCGGTAACTAATAGACATTGTAAATAACATATTTGAAACTAGTAGACTGACATGCTAAATTAACATACAAAACTTGCATAATACTTGTATTATTAACCTGGTTCAATTATCCCACCGAACGTAGATATATAATAATAATAATAATAATAATAATAATAATAATAATAATAATAATAATAATAATAATAATAATAGACAACTCAATCTACTTATTAGCCAAATTTGACCTATTTGTTTCACTAGATCATTTATTTAATATGATATATTTATATCTCCAAACTATATTAATAGAATCATATATCAAAATTTAACTTTTTTTTTTTTTCTTTTTCTTTTCCTAAGAGTTGTGAATGAGTTTGAAAGTTGAATAAGGATACCACGACGGCGAGGGGCGGGGCACTTAAATCCATCGTTAACAAGCCGAATGGTCTTCGGCATCGGAACACCCGGCGGCTTAATTCCGAATTGCGTTCCGGTCAACTCCACCGTCGCCTGAATCTGATTAATATCACCGGCTGTTTCAATTGACGTTTTCAGATCCGTCATTGGATACCCAGCCAAGGTAGTCCCATTCCCAACATCCACAGGGAAATCCGACCCATCCATCACCACTGCACCGTCCGCTGACACCAAAATTTCATGGTGATGAAATCCAATAAACATCTTCCACGCCTTCAGCTCCGTCGATCCCGCATTCAAAATCATGGCCTCCGACTTAAAAGCCCATGCCTGAGCCGTGGCATTCTTCAACCGTGGCAGCTCTTTCTCCCGCGAAATAAATGTATAAGACAAAAATATCCCATTACAGTTATTCTGCTCTGGCGGTGGCGCAGCCGGCTTGGCGTCGTCATCATCACCGCCGCCGCCGCCACCACCACCGCCGATAATGTAGTCTTGTGAAAAACAGAGAGAAAAATTGGAGAAAAGAAGAAGGGAAATGAGAAGAGAACCAGAGAAGAAATGTGGCATTGGAAATTGCATGTCAGAAGGATTAAGGAATGAAGAGAGAAAAACTAGAAATGGGTATTGATCGTTATTATTATTATTTTTTTTTTGTGTTTTTGGTTTGATGTGGTTTGACGACACCGCGCAAAGACGCGGCGGAGGAATGGGAGGAGGGGGGTTTGGGGAAAACCAGAAATGAGAAAAGGGGAAGATTGTTATAAAAGAGAGGAGGAGGAAGAAGAAGAAGACAGAGTCATGTTTATTTTTGGCCTCTGGTTTTACCAACATTTTCGCTCCTTCCACAGAAACCAACTTTGCATGGTTTTTCTCTCTTCATTCAAAACTTTTTATTTTTATTTTTTACTTTTAATTGTGTAATACATTCCATTATATCCTCACCTTTTGTAGATGTTTAGAATAATTTTTTTTTATAAAAGAATTAATTAATATGTAAGTGTTGGTGGAGAAATTTTGACTAATTAAAAATGGTTGTGTGGTTGGTTTATATTAATGATTTCTAAATTTGAGATCAATTGCAAATTTCCTTTAGTTCTCAAATTAAATAAATAAATAAATAAAACAGTGGGATTGGAAAATCAAATGATACTGTTGATTTAAGCATTGATCGGTCGAGTATGTCACATATTGAAGTTAAAGTTAGTTCGGGCTTACTAATATAGATTGGGTTAAATTTGTGGATTAATGTCTAATTTGAAAAGATTGGAAACCATGCTTAAGTCGTCTCCCCAAACTATATGGGTGTTTGGATATTTGAATGAATATGTTAGAGTTAGAAAGTTTGTGTTTGAGGTGTAGAGTTGTGAACATTTGTAAATTTTAATAATGAACACTATTGAAGTTAGTAGAGTTGAGTTATGTAACACCTATGTTATGAAGTCGGTGCTCGTGTTTGGTTCACCAATAAGAGTTGAGATGAGTTGGTATAATATATCGTATCATTTTTTGACCCACCAACTTAAATGTTGGTGGAGTTGAGTTGGTATATATTTTATCAATGCACCTCAATTCTCTTTCTTCCAATGTTTCCAATGCTCCATTCATTGACCACCGTTGGCAACTATCACAACCACATTCTGGGAATCAACTTCGAAGACCACTTCACATGTCCAACTCCGAGCTCCGACAACTCCAGCGACCAACTTTGATGACCAATTTTGAGCCCTTGACAACCACTTCACGTGACCAACTCCGACAATTATCTTCACGCGACCAACTCTAACAACCAATTAGGGGCTCTGACATCCATCTCTTCAATGACATCTCCGACAACCACTTTCATGCAACCAACTCTGACAACCACCTTCGCATAGCCAACTCCAATAACCAATTTCGGGCTCTGGCAACAATGACTATCTCCAACGACCACCTTTGGGTAAAATCATTTTCGATGATCAACTTCGACGACCACCTTCGTACGACCAACTCTACGGCTAACTCTAGGCTTCGACAACCATCTCTAACGACAAACTCTAGCAACCAACTCTAATACCACGTTCGTGTGATTGACTTGAGGCTTCGACAACCACCTCTCATTACAAACTTCGACAAAAATCACATTTTATAAACCCTAATGATAACTGTATATCTATTTATTTATAGACTCTATTATTTGTGAACATGTAAAAAAACCAAAATGGAAACCCTATTTTTTGAGCACGTTCAACTTATGTGTTCTATGACTATTAAAGTATGTTGTATGGTTGTTGATTATATACATAATTGTATTTTGTCTACTTTAAATGCCATATTTTATATGTAAAATTTTTTAAAATATATTTTTATTTAGTTGATCTTGTATATTTAATTCATTTTAAGAATTTGAAAAAATATGTATGCAGTAAAATGATGGAACAAAAAGTTAAAGAAAATGTAAACATAAATATAAATTCAAAACAAAATAACAAATAAAAAAAATCCTAAAATAGAGATTTGTTTTCACACCATTTTCTAGTAAGAAATAATGAAAAATGAAGATTTCTATGATGATCCTCTAAAATTGGAGGAACTGAAAGTGGATTGTTTAAAAATGTGGTGATATTTTATTGGTGCTAAGATGTGGAGGAGATTCAATCAAAAAAAAATTCATGATGGAGGAAAAATATAGAGCAACAACAAAAAGAAATAAGAAAAAAAGAAAAATAAGAAGAAGATGATGATGAAATTCTTCGAGAAATAATTGGAACATATATTTTTTTTATATTCCTATAAGAAAGGTTAGTTAGCTAATCATTGTTTATTACCACAAAATAATAATAATAAGAATAAAGAAATATGGAAAACTTTTATAAAATAAAAGAAAAAAAATTGCGTTCCATATTTTATTCAAACAAAGATGAGTAATATGATTGAATGAAAAAGTCTCATAAAACAATTGTAATCATAAAACAAATTATGAAAAGTTCAAAAAACTGTACAATCAATGCATAGGGGATTTGTCTCATTTTCTCAACCTCTTGAGGTATCTTAGGACACTGTTTCTTACACAAAACTTCATGTCTGAAAGGTAGTAAGCCTCTCTTGAAGTTTTGCATCAAATATTTAACAAGCATCTTGTCAATATACGATGCCTAAGACAAAGCTATCGTTTTGTTCTTACGATTTCTAAAGATCTGAATGCCCAGAACAAACTGTGCCTCTTCCAAATGTTTTGTTTGGAATTGGGTTGTTCGCCACTATTTGATATTAGTTAGTAAATCTACATCATTCTCAATGAGTAGGATATCATCTACGTATAACACTGAGAAAACTACTGAATTGTTGATGATTCCGCTTGTAAATACAAGGTTCATCAACGTTTTAATCAAAACTATAAGATTTGATCGTAGTATCAAATAGTCTTGAAATTTCAAATCCATATACTCTCCACCTCGATAAGATCAAAATGTTTTATGTTGCATTAAGTAAACATACTCATATCTTAAATAATCATCAGTAAAAGTGACGAAACATTTAAACCCTCATCTTTTTTAACATTCAAAGGATGACAAAGGTCTAAATGTACAAATTTCAGGGGTTCTTGGGCCCTATGACCTTTTCCAGTAAAAACGTATTTCTTCTAACGAAATCTACATCATTGAGAATGAGTAGGATATCATCTTGTAAGTGTCACCCTTCATTTAAGTTCTAGAGTTTCGCTCCAATAAGCAATGCATAGGAAAAAACTGATTGGGCAAAAACTACAGAAATTCTATCCATTTTTGGAGTTTGAGTAAAATCTCATGCAAACACCTTTTGTAGGGGGACACAAGCAAATGTGCCTCGAGGTCGAGCATGAGAGTTTACTAGAAACTAATGAAGGAGACCATGGGATCTGTTGACACACTTCCTCTCCCACTTACTATAAACACTCTCTCCATTCACCTTGTTATCGACTTATCCAAACACCATCCGTAGAGGGACACAAGTAAACGTGACTCGAGGTCAAGCATAAGTCTCACATGTCTCTACATGAATTATTAGGATCAAATCATTTGTAGCACTTTACAACAGTTGTAACAACTACAAAGTGGGATGTATTCGTACTATCACTAGGATAAGGTATCTGACCTTATCCATTTACTAGAAACGGTTTAGGTTATCACTTAACATGATCTACTTGTATGTCTCCATATAAATGTTTAGGTTACAGAAGATAACCTTGAATGTTAGTTTATTGGTTTTGTGGGTTAATGCAACGAAATGTCAAATAAAATAATACGCTTTATTTTATTAGGTAAATAAAACATTTGTACAATGCAATTACAAACTACAGGACCACAAATAGGGCATTAATAGGGACACTGTAACAAACAAGATAAATAATCAAGATAGTTAAAATTAACAGACCCCCTTAGTCCAATTATGTTCAATACACAACATGCAAAAATCCACATTCTCATATTACATCACATAATCATCATGATCTTCCACAATCTAAAAGCAATCATATTGTCAACACAAATCAGTCCAACACATCATATATTCAGTAAGAGAATCTTACTAACATTCGAGGATCCGACAGTAAACTTCTTACCTAGAGATTAAAGTTTAAATAACTAAACTCCTTAGCTAGTAATAAATCCCAACTCAACCTAAACATAACACCTAATCTTAACATCTATTTCATCCACAAAAACTACCAATAAAAAAAATTCAAACTTAAATCCCTTAATTACTTACCAAAACGTCGCTGGAAACAAACCCCCAACCTTGCTGGGTAGCGGCCTAAATTACTCCCAAAACTCCAATAAAAAAAAATCCAAATGACCTTTTAACATCAAAGAAAATCGATCCCAATTTAATTCATAATGGTTGAAGAAAAAACCCCAAAATCTCCAAAACTCACCCACTTGAACAAATTCGATGAGCGACAGCACCGACTGATGCAAGCGGAGCAGATCGGCGCGGACGACTTGAATCTACAGCTAAAAGCGGCTTGCAGCGGTCGGATGGTGGACAACGACGTGGGTCGATGTGGCTTTGGTCATGGGCTAACGGCGGACAAAAACGACTAACAGATGGAAAAAGAAATCAGATGAGAGAACAGATGGAAAAAGAACTGCCTCTAATCAAATCATTTTCAACAAACACACCATTTTAGCAAATTTACAAATATTTTTTTTACAGCTTTTGATTTTGAATTGTATAGATGTTTAGATTGAGATTGTATTCAAACTAGCCATAAAAAATGAAAATGCAATACAATCCTAGTCTAGAATCACTCACACACTTTCACTCTCCTCATTGTTTCTTATGTTTATCGAGTTCAATTGATTTTACTCGTAAGTAAAAGTGGAGCAATATTTTTATCAAATTTACTTTGGACTTCTTCTTGAAGTCACACATTGTTTGTTCAAGATTTACCCTAGTTACACAGTTTAATATAACTTGGAGTAAGGCACTTTGATCAACTTGAAGTTGAAGGCACTTTTGCTAAAAGCAATGAAAACATGATATCTCTCCTTTATAGATCAACTCTAATGAATTTGAAATACAAACAAATATAATTATATTGTTCCTAATCATATTGACTTAGATTTAAATGTTTTAATGTGGATGGGGTGGGGAGGAGAGATATTTTGGAAATGCATTTTTATTAACAAAATAAAAAAAAAAAATAAAAAAAAAAAGAGAGAGAGAGAGAGAGAAAGGCAACTGATATTTTTTGTCTTTCCCCAAACCCTATTGTGTTATGAAAACACAAAAAAAGCCAAACACAACCAAACCCCCTTTTCATCACTGAAAACTCACTACAAACAAACAAACAAACAGCACCATAAAACCCAAAACCAAATATTTCTTCCAAATTCAACATCCGGCCCGCCACTAAAACTTTAAGCATCTGCAACCTCCGGTGACTCTCCGGCCGCCAGTAGCAACTCTTCCTCTTCAATTACCTTTCTTTCTCCCATCTCTCCTTCTTCACTCCCAATGCTGTTCGCCTCTCCCAATGCCTTTAATGCCAAGTGAGCCGCCTTCTGCCCCGATATCATCATCGCCCCGAATGTTGGCCCCTGCACCATCCCACATCAAATATATCATAATCCATCAACTTCAACTTACATGAATACCACAGTTTAAGACCAACAAAATCTGACTAATAACTATGTGTATAACAAAGTATAATAAAATCTATCAGCCGTAGATTGGGATAAAGTCATCTAAATTCTGCTATATTTTACTGTATCTAAAGAAGTAATCTCTCTCTAGTTCGTTTACCATTCTTGGAGCTCCATCGATCTCGGCAACCTCCATGCCGGTGACAATCATGCCAGGAACGACCTCTCGAGTGAATCGAACAATGGCGTCCTCAGCAGTGTTCATGTCAAGGGCTTTCATTCCCGGGACACTATCGATCAAGCCGATGCTCTTGAGGCGCTTGACTCCGGTAGCGCCAAAAGGTCCATCGTGGCCACAAGAGCTCACAACCACCTTAGCCTCCATCACATTGGGGTCCATGCAGGACTGGGTGTCATGGTTCATTGACACCAGCGCCCAATTGGTGACAACCCCGCCAACTCTGCCGCCCTTAACGATCAAATCCTCTGCCGCCACGGCGTTGAACAGCTTCACGTTCGGCCGGGCCAAGAGCTTGCTCATGATCGTCGACGTGAACAGAGCTGCGTGCTTTATCACGACATAGTCCTCTTGCTCGTCGTACTCCACACCCACCTCGTCCAAGAACAGATGGGCTGGCTTACGAACCACCTATCAAACATTAAATTTAACCAAAATAAATCAGATTAACAAGATCAGAATACGTGTCTCCGATGAAAATTAATCTAATTTTTTAGGGGATCACAAGATCTGTATGCTATTTCCTCTAAAATTAATGATTTTACTTTCTGGGTTTCTTTATTTCAGATCTCTGATAAAAAAAAAACAAAAAAATATTTTAGTCCAAATACGGCATGCATGAAGGTTGATTGGGGGATTTTCAAATTTTTGGTATTTTCAAGAAACGAACAAAACACCAAAAAAAAGAAAAAGAAAAAAACAGAGCATCGATTCAAATTTGGAAAGGAAATGAATTTCTCACCATAGCAGAGAAGAGTTGGCCGCCAAGCCATGCACCGCCACCGGGGCTGACGGATTGTTCGATGATGGCGATACGAATATTGGGGTTTTTGCTGAGTTCGTAAGCGCAAGAGAGGCCGGCGGAGCCAGCGCCGACAATGACAACGTCAGTGTCAGCGTAGGTAATCATGTCGGTCATGTAACGACGGGTCATCTCTCGAGAGACAATGGATTCTTTGATGGGGTTGAATTTGAATTGGTTTAAATCGTAGGGGGGCTGAGAGGCGGAGGCAGAGATGGAGAGAGAAGCGGCGGCGGTGGATTTGAGGCGGAGAGAAGGAGGAGAGGCCAGAGGTGTGCCATGGAAAGTAGAGTCATGAAGTAAAGAAGGTCTGTGGAGCTTGGTGGTGAGAGTAGAGGCAATGGAAGCCATTTTCTGAAGCAGTGGAGAACAGAGGAGATTGTAGTTTGGTGTGGGGAAGAAGAGGGTAAGGAAGAAGGGTTTTATAGAGAATACTGAAGAATGTCACACAATCTTACACGCTTGGATGTATGATGCATAGATTATCTATGCATGTATTTCAAACATTGATACATATCTAACTATTTGTTTCTTTTTCTTTTTTTAGTATATAATGTATTAAAGTTACTTTTAGCTATTGTAACGAAACTTTATTGATAGATCAATTGTAATGTATTTTTCGATTGCAAACGAAATTAGATTACTTTTGATCATGTTTACTAAGATATTTTGTAAATATTGATTGAGACTGTTCACTTTATGTTGTCTTTCTTACCATTATTCTTACTACCAGGGTCAATTGATGATGGTATTTATAATCGTCATAATTCTCCTGCTTTAATAGTAACAACGCAATATCTCCTAATGAGTCACACATAATTTCAAACGCAAGCAGAGATCAGTCATCTTAGCTCTACAACTAGATTGCATTTGTTGATTATAAATTTGATCGTGGGACACACATTTCACTACAATTACAGAATACATGTAAACAACAAGTCTAATCAAATGAGACACACTTTTTAAATTACCATTGATTGAATACATTCCACCCTAAAAACATGACCTACATCGTATCCAAAAGTAAAACTTAAGAATGTATAGCCGGTCTATTTTTTAGTGTTGATTTGAGAACCAAATCAAATTAATTGATTTTATAAAATAGATATTTGGGATGGGTTACTTTTTATCATTTTTATAGATAATTATGAAGTTTTTTTCTTTAAATAGTAAGTATTAGCATAATATTTGAGTTTATCAATAATCCAACGTAATAATTACATTCTAAACCAAAAAATATATATTTTTTATTATCTCTAAATACAAATAAATATTTCTCATTTTATAGTAAAAAAAAAAAAAAAAAAAAAAAAAAACCCAACCAACCCAACAAATCAACTTGATTGAATTTGAATTTAATTATTATTATTATTTTTTAACTCCACTCTAACGTGTATCCAAAAGTTAGGGTAAGAAGAGTTCAAATATTTGTTAAGTTGGGAAGAGAGAAAATATCTGGGAGGGGACACGTGGGGAGAGGATAGAAAATGAAGGGTTCAGAATGAGGTGGTGGTGTTGTACACGTGGCATCCATGGCATCCATTTGTTTTTTTTTTTTTTTCTTTTCCAACATAATTTAATTTTTCCAAAAAGAAAAAGAAAAGGTAAAGATTTTTTTCCCCAATATATGATGTTTGTTAATTTGCAATTCTTTTGGATTTGTGATTGTGAACCATGATATGACCTTTTCTTTCGTCAAGATATTTCATGTAATCTTGTAAAAGAAAGAGATATTTATATATAGGCCACTCATTTTGCTTTTAGTCTTTAAATCATTGCTACACATTTTAATGGGTCTTTTCAAATAATATTATGTATATTAATCATGCTATTAAATGTCGAGTAATATCTTCTTCTCTTTTTTTTTTTTTTTTTTCGCGAATATATCAAATAAAATGTTCGTTGATTTGGGATTATATGTGTTTGGGTGATTATGCGATTGATACTTCTGATGTATTTCACATAGAAGAAGGGAGCAAGGTTAAATACAAAGAAAATACATTTACGTTTGACTAAATAGGTCAAATCTAAATTGATCTAATTTTCTAATTTACATAATCATATAATTTGTGATTACACTTTCCTTCAAACTCAAGGTGGTAATGTAGCAATCAACTTGAGTTTGTTAACCAACTGACAGGAAAGGCTAGAAGCTAAAGCTTTAATGAAGATATCAGCTGGTTGTTTGGTAGTGGAAATGAAGTGTAAGAGAAGATTGTTGCTCAGGAGATGATTGTTTTTAATATGTTTAGTACTCTCGTGGAAGACATCATTGTGAGTGATCTTGATGGCATTACGATTGTGATAGTGAAGTATAGTGGCAGACTATTGAGGTACTCCAATATCAGTAAGAAGCCAATGAAGCCATAAAAGATCTGAAGTAGCATCAACAAGAGCACAATATTGTAATTCAGTGCTGGAAGAAGAGACAACGCTTTGTTTCTTACCTAGCCACGAGATGAGGGAATCACCTAATATTATAAATAATCAGTGGAGGAGTGTCGATCAGTAGGATCACCAACCCAATTAGCATCATAGTACCCAAATAACACCAGAGATGATTGAGATGAGAAATGAAGTCCATGTCCTAAAGTACCCTTGACGTAGCGAAGAATGCAAAGAACAACAGTAAAATGAATGATTCGTAGAGCATCCATGAACTGGCTATCAATGTGCTCAACATATGCAATGTTAGGGATGAATTAATAGTTTTTGTTAGGTAAACATTGCAACTTTGTAAACAAAAATTCCTACGAGATATTATGAAATTCACAAGCTATATCTCATATCACACTCATGAAAAGAGAGAAATTAAAGTGGCGATGGGTAGCTACATCACATCTCAACTTGCTCCCCTCCATCCACCATTTTTCGTCCTCTTCTTCGACGTGAGGATGGACTATCATTGGGATTGAAGGTGGTCCATACTTCAAGATTTTTGTACCAAATCACTTTCAAAATTATTATCTAAACCATATTACTAAACTATTTTCTTAACGTCTCTATATTTTTATCGATATTTTTGTGTGTATGAATTTGATATATACATAAGAGATGGATTGATATTTCCATTATATCTTAAAAGAATTTACGAAATATAAAAAAAATAAATAACAAAATGTCACTAATGTAAGTACAATATAAAAATAATATACTTGTTAAATTGTTTATAAATAACAAGAACTATTGTTAATGGTAAAACTGTTGAAAATATTTACAAAATATAGAAGAGGTTAATATTTTATCAATGATAGTCTATTAGTGTCTATTAGTAATAGATCTGAAATTTTGCTATATTTTGTAAATATTTTGGTTGATTTTGCTATATTTGAAAATGCCCCAATATTTATTTAGTGGTTTAATTTTCTTTTTAATATTTTTTCTAGAAATATTCAACGATATCGAAAATTTATCGGTATTTCCATAAAAAAATTTGTAAAATTAATACTTCGATATTTTTGTAGACATCAACATTTTAAACCTTGGTTTTAAGTGAAGTAATCACCTATATTTTATTATTTTGTTCTATTTTTTACTTGTATTCTCTTTGCATTTCCAATCAATCATGAAATTAGTCTTAGTTTATTGTTGGTTTTTTTAAATAGCATTTAATCTATAGTTTTTTTTTTGACATTTTCTAATATAGCAAAAAATTGAAACTACTTACAAAATACAAAAAAAAAAAAAGAAAAAAAAAAAGAAAAAACTATTTATTTACTTGCCATTTACAAAATGTTTTGAACTCAACGTACAAAACTTTCAATATATGCAGAGGATATGATTCAAGTAGCATTAAGTGAGAGCCGTGCAAGATGTAAGTTTTTGTTTGTTGGAAAAATTAAGTTTATCATTATTAAGAACCTTATTTGTAACTTACATTTATTTTTATCTCTTGACATGTATATCATATTAACCAACATTTGAAGTACACCACCGCAACGAACAATTTGTTGTCCACATTTTGGACTGTACTTGCTCACGTCGCCAATGGGACCTAGATATGATCCCGTGTTCCCATGGATGCATTGCATTGTCTAATAGGAAGCTTCATCTACATATGTACATTGATCAATTCTACCATGTTTCAAATTTGGTTGTCCTGTATATGAAAGAAACACGTCTTATTGGTAATGTAGAACAAATTAGAAGTATACACCAGGTTGGAGATGATGAACTTCTTTCTCATTAGGTTAAACGTCCAGTTGTGAGGCCTAAAAGAAAATGGATTACTTCTTGTCTAGAAAAGAAAGTTATTGTTCGTGACAATAGGTGTGGTGGAAGAGGTCATAATGTAGGACTTGTAAGGAACCTCTAAAGCGTTAAGTTTTCATATTAGTAGTTCTCATTCGTTTATATTATTGTCATATTATAATAGTGAATTTTGTTTTGTCATTTTAAGCTTAAACTTTACTAGATTTTTTTTAATTAATGAAAGCGTTCTTTATTTATTTTGTTTTTGTTTGTTTGGTTATCTATCAAAAAC
Organism: Cucumis cinereus; assembly: GCA_037974625.1. Classification (NCBI taxonomy): domain Eukaryota; kingdom Viridiplantae; phylum Streptophyta; class Magnoliopsida; order Cucurbitales; family Cucurbitaceae; genus Cucumis; species Cucumis cinereus. The sequence goes on from JBBPDJ010000020.1 coordinate 17,621,488, forward strand.
AATTTTCTATCTATAGTTGGACTCCATGAGATACTCTATCCAATTACACAGGATATGTAGATATATTTGTCCAAGAGTGTATACAATAGATATTTTGTCTGGTCTGTACAATTGTTTTTTTTTAATATAACAAATTTGTCTTAAGATTGTAATACTGCAATCAATTTTAAGTATGATAAATCTATATATATTTCTTAATAAGTTCCATTTATTGTGAATTAGGGATGTATGGTCACTACTACAAATACAGGTTTACTTGACGGTTTTCACTAACTGTCAAGTAAGGGTTTACTTGACGGTTTTCAATCCTGCTTTGTTTGTAAAATTTCAGTTTGTCACACATCTTGATCAATTCTGCTTTGTTTGTGTTAAGCTAACAACAATGAATAAAGAGTCATTAATCTTTCTCATTTATTTACTTATGGTAATTAATATTTTAAACTATGATTAATCCTTACGTATCTTAGTATGACCCTTGTTATAGAATTAGTCTCATCAATATTGGAGAGCCTATCGTCAATTTTCAACCTTCTTTTTATCTATAAGTTATCAGTAAACAAAAATGTACTTTTAATCCTGCAAATATTACAAGGACTACATTTATATTAGTTTCATAAGTATTACCTTGGTCTTTGGTGTGTTCCTTTTACTTGTGCACAAGGATGGTTGTACTCTCTTTAGAATTTCAGTTGTTGAGTTTAAAGAAGCATGACTCTATGCAAAATTTAATATTTGTTATCAATTATTTAGTATGATGATTCAAATAAAATATATAAATATATTGCAATATAGTATCATACCATTTTCTCGACTTACTTTTTTTTTTTTGCCCTTTCAAGCTCCTAGTAGATTTCATCCTCATTTATTGAACTGATAACTTTATTGATTTTCCCGTCATCATCTTCAGTCCTATGAAAATTATATTCACAAGTTATTAAAATATATTTCTAATGTAATCAAGCTATTTTTGCAATATTGGTTTGGTCAATTACCTTGCATTTTGTTCTGTCTTATCCTTTTCTCGATGACTCGGTTATTTTTTCTAACGTCTTTATTGTATTATTTACATGTGATCCCAAGTAGAAGCAAACACAAACAAATTCTCAAATATGTAAATATAAATACAAAGATATTTGTAGATTGGTATGAAAGATGTCATTTATGTAGCTTATGTGAAGAAAGAAAAATACAAACACAAACAAATTCTGAAAGGCACTCATGAAGTAGGACGAAGAGATGAGACATTAACTTATTGCAAAATCTTGGTTAAAGAGAGTCATGGTAACAACCATACTTGCCCTTGCCAAACCATCAATATGTAGTCAATCATAAGTTAAATAATTAAATGATATGCAGACAAACAGTACAAATACACTGTCGTTAAATATCTGTTAAATGTATAATATGTACAAATTTGAGTTATCTGTTAAATATCTGTGCAATTAGCTACAAACTAAATCTCTAGAATGTGATTTTAAAAATTGTAAATACAATGTGTTTGAGCTCATACCTCATTTTTTTCATGTGTTATAGGTGCTTTTCTTTTTTGTATGCTCGATTGTTTACCCTTTTCCTTATTCTTGATGCTTTTTACCAATGATTCGTTAATTACCATAATTAAAATGATATATTATAAGAAACGCTTCTAGCTATTTCAAGTTATGGATGGTTACCTTCTTTTCCTTGTCTGTTTCTTCTGTTGTCCTCTTGTCATTTGAAGATTCTTCACCCGTGGCCGTTATGTCTTCTTGGGTTTTTGAAGTATGTCATCCATTGTCCATTGTTTCGTCTTTTACATCTTCATGTGGTTGTTCTTGTTGTGCGTTCTCATCTTCACATTCATTACTTTCCTGTCCACTAGCAGTATTTGGTGAATTTATTTTCTTCTTAATCTATCAAATAAAATATAACTTATTAATTGCACTAATAAATGTAGATATTATACCTTTTCATCTTGTTGGTTTTTCTCATTTTATTATTCTTGTACATCTTTCAATTCCTTCTTTTTTCTCATTGATTTCCTTTTGACAGCCTAGATATGTTCATTTAGTTTATAATCATGAGCTTATATGGCTTAAAAATACTACCAAACAAAGACAGATTACCTTGCTTTTCATTCTTGTTTTTTTTTCCTGCACCACATTCTCTTCTTTTGTAGCTTAATCCCGTTCTCTCTCTCTCTCTTTTTTTTTTTTTTTTTTTTTTGTATTTTTGGGCTACCATGCTTTCCTATCAATCCTCCAACCTTCGTTTTGTGTTTGTACATAAGGTGATATGTTATTTGTTTACATAAGTTTGAAATATACATATTAGTGTAAAACATTTATGGGAAAGTTGTTTGGCTTTACTTGCAAGGAATTAGGTCTCTTTATATGACTTTTGTGATAGAATTAGTTGTTGTATGTTAGTCATATTATATTATTACTTTGCACTATTACGGTTGTTTTCTAATCTTTTGGATTGTTTATCTCTATTGTGCTAATTATTTTTGTTTGTTATTTTTAAAGACAGATCAAGAAACAATGGTAACATTTTCTCACAATGTAGAAAGAAATTAGAGACATACCTCATCCTCACTTGTCAGAAATATTGGTTCTTTGTTTGGTGGTTTCTTCGCACCACTTATTTCGGCAGCCATCAACCTTTCACTCATTCTTTCTTCACTCTTATCTTTTTGCATAACCTTAATATTTATTTAAATTTATTGATAAATAAACGTTGATAAAGATTTGATATTATTCTATTACAGTTGGTATTTCCTAAAAAGTAGGGAAAGATTTGTTCATATCAAAGATTCTTAATATTTGTTAATCTATTATAAATGAATTATTAATTAAAAATTGTATCCTCTATATATAATATTATAACGTTCATTTACAACAATAATTTTTTATTTAAAAGATTTTAAAACAATGTAGATTCAAGACTGCACTACATTGTGAAAAAGAGTTTTTTTTTGGAGTTTGTGGTTTTCATATTGTTAAAAAGTTGTGAAGCTTGCAAAAATCACCAAAGTCCTTCATCAAAGATCTGGGAAGTGTTGTGAGGGAGATAACGTAGACCCAAAAAACCTTATCACCTGTTCAAAATAAAGAAAGAAATACCAGCAGAAATTTAAACAAACATCACATGAGAATGAGAGGGATCCTAAGGACATGAAAGTAAGGTTAAGAAAGACTTAAAAGAAATGAAAGGTACTACCTATACCAACAACCTTCATTTTCGGTGGCTCAATCATAGCAACTCCAAAGTTAAGTGTGCTTAGCTTGGAACAATTCTATGTTGGATGATTTCTAAGGAATTTTCCTAGGATGCATATGAGTGAGGACAAAGCATCCTGAAAAGATCTATGTTGGTTTGTGGGGACAATTTTCACTCTAATAAGTCTTTAACTCAAGTAAGGATGATGTTGCCAATTGTCAGGTCGTAGGGGGCGCAAGAGAAATGCAAGGACCGTCAGTTGCCAAATCCGAATTTCAAATCCTGGTCCGAATCTTGGGCCTAGAGTGTTACATTCTTTTTCCTAGAGTGGAAGACAAATTAGAAGACAATAAACAGTGAAGAAAGAAGAAACACATATTTTAAGATCCCCCTAAAACCAAATATTTACAATTTATCTTCATATCTTTAGTTTTCAACCTCCCCCTGGAAATAATCTTCAAGATATTAAATTGACTAGGCTCCCCTAACTCCATACCTCTTGTCATAAACATTCTTCATAATGTCAATAATCATTGATTCAACAATGTGTAGTGCAACATACTTTTCAAGACATGTTATCGAAGGAACACAACAATCGTGTCTTCAACATTCCTTTGTGTTTTCTGTTAGGCTCCCTTTAAAAGAATACTTGAGATATGAGAATGGTTAGACTCCCCCTAACTCATATAACTCTTGTCACCGTCGTTCTTCACGAAGTCAATAACTAAATATGCAACAGAGTATATGCAACAGTATACTCTGCAAAGTTCTTCAGATAAACTTTCATCCAAAATATTAAAGCTTGAACATCGTACCTTCTTCTGTAACTCGTTTTGTTGCTGTAGGTTTTTTTCATGATAGGTACACCTCTCTCAACGAGCATTACCTCTCTCAACGAGCATAATGGTGAATATATATAACTCAACCTCTTTTCAAATATTGTGAATATCTTCAAATAAAATAATCAAAGATTCCCAAATAGTAGGCTAAGATATCTCAACCATGTTTTGAATATGTCGAATATCTTCAAATAAAATAATCAGTCAAATGTGTCACATATCTTCAAATAAAATAATTAACGATCTTAAATAATTATGCTAAGATAAATCTTGAAAAGAAATTGTCTAGCCAACCAATACTAACACATATCCTACTTTTGTAACAAACCCATGTGGACGACGACCTTGAAGTAAAATGAGCGGCAACCAGTTGAGGTAGTAGCTTATTGGGTTTGCGGGTCGTGAGGAGTCTGACCGACTGCCATATGAGCAATGTCGTGAGCGACAGGTCGTGCGAGGAGTCTGGCATCCAGTGGTGTAGGTTGGTGAGATGGGAAAGGTCTGTGACGGTCTTGAAGAGTGGATGAAGAAGATGGAAATTAAGATTTTTTTTTTTTGGGGGGGGGGGGGAGGGAGATTTAGGGATCTGATGTAGGTTTGAGGGTTTGGGTAGGTGGTTGGGAAGAGGTAAGTTAAGTTGATGTGTTTGGAGAAAGAGTGTTTTAATTATAGGGTCTTTTGAAGTTTTAGAATAATTTTAATTGAAAGGTGAATATTTTATTAGAAGTAGGACATTTTTTTTGGAAATTTCGTAGCAGTATATTTTAAAAAATTTTCGATTATTCCATATTTATAATAAAAAATTATTTTCGTTATTGGTTCAAAGTGAACCTTAATATTTTCCATTTATCTAATCATCTCTTTTTCCTTTCTATATTCCAAAATGAACAGCTCTGATACCAATTATTAGGATTCTAACCTAACAAGAGATACTCAAGAACACTCAATTATGAAAAATATATTGAAACATATGTTATAATATCAAAGAACAAGTAATTAACCTTTCTCTCCCAAATTCCCTCACAAGGAAATTGATCTACTACAAAATTCTTCCTACCCTTCACCAATCCCTCTCTTTCAATTTATAACAAAAAGACCTAACTAACTTTCTAACTATTTTACTAGTATGCCCCCAACTAATAACCATATTAATTTTCTACTGATACTCCTTTATTCTATAATTAAGGATCTTACATCTTCTTTTAGGTTTATTGCCCCCAACATGGACAAGAATTTTCACCATGGTGGCTCACTTGGACCATGGACCATCTTATGGCTCAAGGTTGGTAGAGAGAGCTAACACAATGCCTTTCCTATAGAACATTTAAGGTACAAGTTTGGTTTCATCCCTCAAATGTTGTGAGGACTATACCACATTTGGACTATGAATAAAAAATCTGGTGTGCTTGCATCTTTCACTCATTTGTCCTTAACTCTAGATTCACTCATCCAAACTTTTAACAAATCTCTGACTTTTAGCAGAGGAGAAATGACCCTGTGAATATCAGAAGGACTGAAGAAGAAAAACAATATATGAGTAAACAATAAACAACTGTAGAGCCAATAGTGCAAGTAATAAGGGAAAGTTAAGAGACAATACTTTATATGTGGGATTGCGATAAGTTATAGAGTACTTTTGAGAGAAGTAACCTATTACCTATTGTTAGAGTAGAATTGAGACATGTTACACCAAATTCGTATGGTATTTTAACTAATTTTGTATGCTTGTCGTTGTATATTTGACAAATGTGACATTTACGTGTGTAGCTTTTTCCCTTTCAAGTCGATTGAGGCACTGCTTACTTTTCTTGAACACATAAATAATGTTAATTGAACAATTGTATGTAACTAGTCATACTATTAGATATATACATTTTATATTATTAAGTAAACAAATATCATAATTAAAGTTAAATTTAACCTCTAGATTCAAATTTTGTGACCAATAAATCTCAAATTGGTAAATAAATGTTAGATAAATATCCTTGAATTTTTAATTTGGGATATCATAAATCATGAATCATGATAAAAGATAAAATATTTTTTTAAAAGAGGCATATTTAATGTTATTTTGTAAATGTGTATCATTTCTTAACGATGTTTAATAATCTTTGATAAAAAGTAGGTTTTTTTTTAAGAACTTCGATAAATATATATATCTTTTTTAAACGATTTTTAATAATCTTGAATAAAAAGCACATATTTTTCAAAGGTTATGTTCAATAAATGTGTATTCTTCAATTTATATTTAACATATTATTCATAAATTAAAAAAAATGGAATACAATATGGTTATTATAGACACGTTTTTGAACATCAAGTGCTTTATTAGAAGTATTTGAACACGTTTGGAAGACATGGAACTGAGTTTGGAAGGAAATGAAGAAAGAAGAAGAACGAAAAAACAAATGGCAAAGAAGATGATGAACGTGGAAGAAACATGGAAATCTCCATAGCCATTAAAAGCCACACAATACAAGCTTCAAAATTCCACGTCTCATCCATGCATTGCTCTCTTTTTCCTTCAAATACTCACCCTTTCAACCACCACTTTTCTCCCCCACTCTCCTCTTTAAACATTATACCCAAAACCATATAATGATGTCTACTAAACCACTCGTTTCCATCCTCCTCCTTTCCCTCTTCCTCTTCGCCGCTGCCGCCTCCGACCACCAGTTCGACCATGACAACCAACGCCAATACCCTTGGTTGCAGAGGTGCCGTCAGCAGGTTCTCGCCTTTCGAGTTCTCTTTTCTTTCATTTATTCACTCAATTGTCTAATCATAATCATAGTTTCGTGTGCTTGTATTATTTATTTATTTTGATGGAATGGGATGCATGCATGCATCCACACCCAAGTATTTTGCTTGTGTTTTTGTTATTTTTAAACAAATAACTATTTTATTTTCATATTTTTAAAAATTAATTATTTTTTTGTCATTTCATATATTTAAATTATCTAAATTACATTTCTAATTATAACTCATTTGGTAATATTTGTTTGTACCTAATTTGATAGCTATTTGATTTTTGGCTTTTATTTTTCAAAGTTAATCTTATTTCTTTTCAATTTCTTACACGATTTGTATCTTTTCTATATAAAAAGGTTGAATTTTTATGTAAATATTAAAAACATAAACTAGCTTTTAAAAGCTTTATACATTTTTCTTAGTTTTCAAAAACAAAATTGGTTTTAAAAAATATTGGTGAAAAAGTAAATAACGAAATTAGAAATTAATATATGAGTTTAATTTTCAAAAAAATAATCTAAAAACAAAAAGCTAAGACCCCTTTTCATAACCTTTTTGTTTTTGAAAATTAGACAGTATTTTCTCTCAAATTTTTTTAGAGTTGCATTCTTAGTTAAATTATGAAAAATAAAACTCTTTAAACACAAGATTAAAGATATATAGGCAATAATTTACATCAAATTTCACATTTCATAGTACAAAGTTCAAACCAAGCATGCATTCAAAAATCCAAAATTTTGAAAACTAAAAAAAACACATAAATTTAAAAATAATTTTGTTTTAATAATTTAAGTAACAATTTTTAACTCTTTAAAAAAAAGGGGGGAAAACAAAATAAAAAACCTTGTTATTCACCACACAAATGTTTTATTTCACTTTATATTTTTCAACAATCGAATATAACACCTACCATGTCGACAAAAATGTGACAGATTCGAGGCGGTGAACGGCTGCGCCACTGTGAGCGGTTACTGACACGGCCCCGCCGCTACCGGCAGCTGTTAGCAGCGGAGGGAGAGGAAGACGCAGTGGAGCATCTGGAGGAATGCTGCATGCAGCTGAGAGGGATGGACGATGCATGCCGGTGCGAGGCGCTTCGGCAGATAGTGCAGCGCCGAAGGCAGCAAGGCCAGCTGCAGGGGATCGACGTTGGACAAATGCTGGAAAGAGCTACAAACTTACCGTCGGTGTGCCGTCTCAGCCGACGTCGGTGTGATCTCCGATCAACCACTCCATTGTAGAATAAGAGGAAGGTTAAAAAGAGAGAGAGAGAGAGAGAGAGCCCATTGAGGTTTGAACAATCTGAAAAAATGAAGTAATAATCAATAAAATATGACGGCTCCCCAACTTAGTGGGAGATCTGTGTACTAATGTTTTAAAGAAACATCACTTAGCTTCTTTCTTTCTTTTCTTTTCTTTCTTTTTCTTTGGTTTAATTTCCTTTTTTTTTTTTTTTTGGGTTTTTGTTTTGTTTTTGTGTGTTGAATCGAAATAAATCAAAATAAATCTTAGGCTCCTACTGGGAATAATTATTGTTGATCTTAATTATTTACTTTACTTCATTTAATTTTGTTTTGCATTTTTTAAAATTTTAATTTAATGTGAAATAATTGAGTATTTACGGATAAGTTTAAATATAACAAAATAAGTTAATTTTTAACGATTTTGTCATTTAAAACAATATTTTTGAATTTATCCAGATTGACCTATAAATTACTAGGTTCACTTAATACTTGAAACTTGAAGTTCATGCTTTAGAAAATTTAGAAAAGTTTTTTAAAAATATATGCATGTGGTCTCTAAATTTCAAAAAATATACCTTTTTAATTGGTCACAGTTGGTCTTCTTGTTTTGAAAATGTATATTTTGAATTACCCGAGTTTTTGCAAAAAGGTTAGAAGGCCCCTCAAATGAGTTAATATTTTTATTTTAAATAATTATATTTTATTTTAAATAATGATACCACATTTAAAAAAGGTTTAAAAGGCCCCTCAAATGAGTTTATAATATTTAAAATTAAAAGAATAATTTCTAAAATTCATACCTTCTTAAACAGATTACAGACAACCAACACCAAAGTGAAGAATCATATGGATCGCAAAAACTCAAGGTTTTCCAGTAAATGGCACTGAGCCAAGAACCAGGATTTATATTCAACCACACAATGAAGAAGATACAAAACTTAAATGAAGAGCACGAGCAAGCAAGGAAACAAACTCAAAACCAAAGGAATACCAAAAAGAAAACAACAAACAAGGCAACTAAACCCATACGGAAAAACCAAACAATAAAAGAAAATTTCAAGACCAACAAAAACAGTAACATAATGTTCAATAATTTAATTAATTTTCAAAATAATATGAGATTTAAAGATTAAGAATAATAGAGAGAGAGAGAGAGAGAGAGAGAAAAGTTGATGAGATGAGAGAGGAATATAAAAAAACTAGTCAGTAATATAATACTGATATTATACATTTAACAATAACTGTGGCATCATGTTGGTGTAATTAGTTTTTAATAATAATAAAGAAATAAAAAATGTGTTATTTAATTAAAACTAATTAAAAGCCACCAGGTAGACGAAAAACCAAATGCAATACAGAAGAATTCTTAATATTATAATATGCAAGAGTTCGATGATCTTCGACAATCTTTCCTGCATAAACAATCAGCTGATCTCCAGCACGTACGCCATGCCTGGCTTCTATTGCAGTCTTCAAAGTTCCAATTGTGGCCGATGATTCCACATCTATACTAATTCTTTTCCCACTCAATGTGCTCACAAAGATCTGCATCTGAATTATTATTTTTAAAATTCACAACACAAATTAGCTATCACTAGGATTCCATTTTCGCAACCACATCGTTTTTTGGTTGAGTTTTAAAAACTAAGTATATCTTCTCTCTATTTCTAAGGATGATTTACATTATCACAAAGAAAGAAATTTTGAGATGGAAGTGATGTCTCCTTAATTTTCATGTCTACTTAATTTTCAAAAATCAATTATCAAGCTGGACCTAAATTGTTCACAATTTTATGCTTTAAATCATCATCAAAGTTCAAGTGGGATTGTTACCTTGAAATGTTATGAATTCCAAGTTCTTGAAGGTTGATTTTGATGAAGCTTCGATTAATTGATTTTTTTTTTGAAAGAAAAGAAGTGAGGACGTGTATATTTATAGTGGAAAATATTATGAGTTTTTGCATTTAATGTTTTATTATGGAAGAAAATGATGAGTCCTTTTTTTTGGGTTTAGGGTTTAGAAAGAAAATTAATGAAGAAATGTACATGCACTTCGATTTCTATTCTAAACTCTTTGGAAAGCGAAATTGTTTAATTTGATGTTCATTAAGAATCATTGTTTCTTTGGGTTGAGTTTCTTCTAGAGACGAGGATCCTCAAACAACCATAAAACTCTAATAAATTAATCGATAATAATCATTTTTTTTCTTTTTGTTAATAGTTTGGATAATTACAATATATATATATATATATATATATATATATGTAATATTTGGAAAATTAAGAGGGAAAAAAAATAAAAAAACGAAGTAACTCTAACGATGTTGTTCTCTCTCTCCTTTGCCTTCGTTTTCCTGCTTTTTAGAGGAATTGGAGAAAATGACAAAATTTGGAGGGTCATTTTAACTTTTCAATAATCTCAAAATATCCTAAGAAAATCTAGATATAACTAATTTACTAAATCTCTAATATTTTATTTTTAGAAATTTGTTTTCTTTCTTTTTAAATATTCTATTAATATTTTAAAAATTGGAAACAATATTTCATTCTTTCTCCCCATTCTTCGATCTTATTCCCCCTCTTCTTCACGTTCTCATCCATCCAGATATAAAGTGAGAAAAAAGCAATGCCTAATCAACACAATCCTAAGCTAATGACCCTTCTAAACAGCAAATGCATCTAAGGAACAATATTCTCCATGATTCACTTCTCTTTCTACTTATTGTTTGAAATGATTCTCTGTAACCCATTTCTCTGTAACCCACCTCTCTTTCACTAAATATTTTACCTTTTGGAGGGCACCAAGGCATTTGGTACAACCAGAATACGACGAGTTCCGACAATTCTTTTCAAGATTACGAACAACGGTCGTCGGGGTGGCGTTGCGGAAGGCAAGACAACGAGCTAATTTGATGAAGCTGAATCCCACAAAAGCACAAAACGGCGTCGCAGCTCGCATTCGGCTGCGGAATCCTAATGTTCCGACTCAACAACGACGTCTGCAACGAGTTCACGCATTTCTGCGAGTCGTTCGACATCATCGGAAGGTAATTGAATTTGAAGGTAATAGTAGTAAAATATGAGTTGTTAGGATTTGAATTTTAGATAATTGAAATTAGTTAGAGATCTTTTGGTCAATCGTTAATTTATAATTAATCATTTTAAAATTCATTTTGCTAGTTTTATAACTTTAAATTTTTTTTACTATTTTTCAAAATGAAACATTGAATTTTGCTATTTTTCCTGTTGCCCCTATATTTTAAAATAATTATGAGTGATTGAAAAAAATTAAATCTAATTAATTATAATTCTTTTAAATTAATTAATTGACATAACATTAAAATGAAAATTAGTATATATTAAAGAGTGGATATGCTACGAGTATAAATGTTGAAATTTAGGGACTAAATTAAAATTAAATTCCGATCTTAAAAGATAAAACTGCAACATTTTAAAATGTATGAACTAAGTTGAAATCAAATTCAAAATTTAAGGACTAAAGGTGAAACATAACATTTTAAAATCTATGGATAAAAAATGTATTTTCGCTAAGATATAATGTTGGTGTATCACTGGAAAATCAATAGCCATTAAGAAAACTCATTTCGAGTATATGTTCTTTGGTGTATCCATGGTATATTAATGCTCATCATAAATCTATTTTATTTACAACAGTGATGTTTCGATAGTGTATCAAAAGATTCATTCAAAACGCAATTCAAGTTTATTATTCGATAATTATTTTAAATTGTAAAACTGCTGAAAATATTTTCAAGTATAGCAAAATGTTATTGTCTAACAGTGATAGACAACGACAAAAATGATAGAGAACAAAAGAAAGATACAAGGAAAGTGTTAGATACGATTCGATTTTTTCGGTCTTTAGACAGAAGAGAAGTGCGTTTCTAATTTTTTCAAAAAGGAGAGGATAGAGATTGTATACTATCACATAACATGGATAATTTTTATTGCGAAGTAAACATGAATGGTAAATTGAGAATTTTATACCAAATCGTTGATGGCCCTTTGGTGAGGATGAAGCGGGAGGAGCTCAAATCGAGGTTTAGGTATATAGATTCATTTGGTTCCTGAGTATTTATGAATATGGTATACACGTGTTCCCAATAAGAATACAACAATAGTGGTAAAAAAGACAAACGAAAACAAACTTTTTAGTCCGTGAGTGTTTAGGTATAGATTCATTTGGTCTATCAATTTTTAAAATGGACTTTTTTAATCCCTGGATTAGTCGTTCCATTTCCTACATTAACATCTTAATTTTTATTATTTTCTAATGTTGGCTATTTAAATCTATTTTTCAAAATTGAAGGACTAAAAAATGTTCATTTCAAAAATTGAGAAACCAAATTAATATATATCTGGAAACTCAAGGATTAAAAAGGTAAACTTAAAAAAAAAACTATTATTTTTGTTATTGAACCTAAGTTTTTGTTGTCTATATTATAAAATCAATTGTTGAGTTTGGTTATACCTTAGTTTCCATTTTATTCTTAAAACAAAATCACAATATAATGTTCAATAATTTAAGAGGTTTAAGTTTGATCCTTCACATCCGTAATCGTAGCAATTGGTTCAACATCTAAATTAATTCTATCTCCGTCAAATGTGTTTAACAAACGTCTGCAGTTATTATTAACATTTAAACACATGTTAACAATGTGCAACATGCATCTTTCATTTTGTATCTTGCATCTTGCATCATGTATCGAGGATTGAGGATCAGGGATCGAGTAAATAACATAGAACATATAAATACAATATAACACATAGAGGATAGAGAATCGAACATCAAGCAGCTTGCAACGTGCAATATGAGTAGCGTGTAGCTTGCAGCCTGCACGCAAATGATGTTCAAGGATAAATTAGTAAATTCCCAAGGTGCCGATGCAAGCAGAAGACCAATTTTCATTCACTCTTAAAAGCTAAACCATTTTTCGTTTAGGGCCTCCATTTACGAATCACCCAAAAAAAATCTATGATAAAATATAATTTTTTAAGAAAAAAGAATAAACAAAAGAAAAATACTTCAAAATTTTTTTAGCAAAATTTAATCCATATAGAGAGAAATTTTAGATTCAAAATTTAATTTATTTTAATCTTAAATAAAATCTCAAATTTTTTTAATTATAAAAAACGTACCGACATTAGTTAGAGATAAAATGTGATTTTTATAAAAAAAAATATTTTATATAAAAGTATATATTATATTAGTTTGGGATAAAAAATGAATTTTGTTTTAAAAAATTCCCTTTAACGTGAAGTAGAGATTTAGAGGTAAAATTTGATTTTAAATTCACCTTAATTTAAGGTGAAGTATAGATCATGAAGTAGAGGTTTTTTCTATAAAAAAAAATACCGTAAAAAAGATATTAGCTAAAGTTAAAATGTAATTTTTAAAATCGTTTTCCATTTATTTAGGGTTCAGAATTACATATTAGTTAAAAGTAAAATTATTATAAATATTACAATAATAAATGCTCATTATAATGTTTAGTGTCTAATGTCATGTGACATTTTTCGATTACGTTTAGCATTCATACAATTTACCTCGTGCATGTCAAATTGGATTTTGAAACACACATATATTGGTGACAAATTCATGATACTTGAGAAAGTAGAAGAATTTCATAATTTTATATTTTCTTAATTATTATTTATTTAATTTATTTATATATTATATATTTTTATTTTAATATTATATTTTCTCGATATCCATGTTCCTATGTGTCTCATTCTAAAGCAAAAATGTGATTGTTTTAAAAAAGAAAATTCACTTTGTTTAAATCCCTTCAACAAGAAGTAGAGATTTAGAGAAAAAAAAGTGATTTTTGTCAATGATTTTAAACATGAAATTACTTAATATATCCCTAGCTATAACCATAATCTAGAATGGACAAAATGGAAAATCAAATGTTTCTCCCCGTAGCACTCTTTTAGATAGTAATGAATTTTTCCATTTATTGTAACAATTCTTTAACGCTAGTTGAATCGATACATACACCATATGCCTATATGTAACAACCTCTAATACTAATTGATTTTTTTTTTCTATAAACAATAAATATACATACACCATCTTTATCTATAATATCTTAAAAATGCTAAGGGGAGAAATATTCGTTTTTCACATGTCCTTTCTAGTGATTCGTTTTAGGGTTATATAATGTAATTTTACATTAAAAATTAAAAAAAAAATCAATCGATTATAGATATATTGAGGTAGGAAACAATTTTTATATATAAAAAAAATTATAGTTTAACGTTAAAACAAATATTCAAGTGTAAATATATGTTCGAATTTTGTTTAAATATTGATTTTTTCAAATGTTAACCTTAGGAACAAGATTTTAAAAATATTTATAACAGAATTCATTGGTAACTTACTTTTATTGGCTTTAAATTTGTATATATATATATATATATATATATATATATATATATATATATATATAGTTTCACATAACAAATATTCACGTGTAATATATTTTTTAAATTTGATTTAGAAATTACTTTTTTCAAATATGTATATCAATTCTATACTGTCTAAAAGGGCTATGGGGGAGAAATATTTGTATCCCCATCTGTCCCTCCTTTTAGCGAATGATCCTAGGGATGTTCTATATAATTTTGCACAAATTAAAAAATTTCCACCCTAATTATATGCATTCGTGTTAAATGAAGAAAAGAAAAATAAAAATAAAAGGAAAAAAATCTCAATTTCACATAAAAATAATGAGGGAAAATTTTATTATAAGAAAACACATTTCAAATGTATATCACATTTATATAATTTGTTTAAAAATAAAATAAAATTACGATTGAAATCTAAATTTTCTCTATAGATAGCTAAATCGAATCGAACCGGTCACACGTAGCATCATGTATCACCTTTTCATAAAGCATCCTCTCATTCTCTCCAAATGTTTTTTGTTTTGTTTTTTTTTTTACAAATTTTGTCATAGCATTCACAATTCTTTTTTATAAGAATTTTTCATTAATACTAATATTGTCCGATGTTTCTTCTTTTTCTTATTAATTAAAAGAAATAGTTCAATTGTTTCAACCACGGATTTTCTTTGAGATATTTCCTCTCTTGTTTGCTTTTGATATATTTTTATTATTATTTTACAAATTTTGTCGTAGCAGTCACATATTTTTTAACTTTTGTTTATAGTAACAACATTTCTAATATTTATTTTTCAAGAGTTTAATTGTTGAATCTCTTCTAGGTCTAGGAAAAACAGAAGAAATATCACCTCTTTTTCAATGTTCTTTCGAACTTAGAAACAAGAAACAAACAAAAATTATCGAACAAATTTGTTTTTTAGAAAATGAGAAATAAAATTAAAAAAAACGAAAACATTATCAAATCAGACTTAATAATGATAAAAAAATAAAAAAAAAAAAGTTGGCTAAATTAGAGAAATTACATAATTCAGTAAAACAACAAATTTCTTGCAAAACAAAACTATGATATGGCTAAGTTCACATTTTGAGCCAAAATAAACTTCAAATACTAATAGGGTAATGCAAAAGTTGAATGACAATTGACAACCAAAGGAGAGAAATAGAAAAGCACCGTTAACAGCCACATTGACGGAATATTATAAGCATAACAGAGCCATCGTTTAAGCCACAATCTGATATACTTCTTCCATCTTCATTGCAATAAACATTGCAGCATTCTTTCCATTCTCCAAAAAATCAAAGGCTTCAAAAAGAAGGTCTTCATTGATGTCGGGTAATGCTTGCACAGCTTCAATGGCTGCTCCAATCGAGATGGGGTTTGAGTTATGCTTCTTCGATTCTTGTTATTTCTCTGTGTGTAAAGTTCATGAGGGAAGGTTAGGAAGAATAGACAGGGACATACTACAATACCTGATAAAGGTATATAAAGAGGGAAAGAGAGAGAGGGAAGATGAAGGATCAAAACAATGGATAAAAAGAAGTCCATGCGTCTTTAGTACTTGTCTTCTCTCTTTCATTGGGTTTCGTTTAAGTCCATTAATTGACATGCCCAGATCTCAAGTTAAGTGATAAAATATGGTTATTTTGTAAAATAAAAATAGAAAATAGAAAATAAAAATGTAAGATGTCATTTACGATTTACGATTTTGTGTATTTTCTAGGTATTACCCTCCAATAATAATTTTGTTCTCTCTTTGTGGGTTAATTTAAAAAATAATATAGTTTTTAAAATTAATGACAAAAATATGATAGTTTTGAAAGGAAAAAAAAAAAAAATTTGATGTTGATGGGAGTCGTGTATCTGAGTTAATAATTAAAATAAAAAAACATGGGGATCAGGGTTCTAAGAGTGTTCAGAATATATAATTTATACAAATCTCTAATAATACAATTAATTTACCCCCAAAAAAACACTAAACTACATAAACAATGGATTCCCCAGAAAATCAACGAATCATCAAACTCGATCAACTCCTGGATTTGATTCGAATTTTGTGCTTATAAGCAAAGTGAATGGAACGAAGATGATGAAGTGGGTAAGGCGATCGGATGGGCGGAGAGTGTAATGGGTTAGCTTTCTTCAACCCAAAACTCGAAATCCGTTTCTTTCTTCGTCTCTTTAATGGTCTCAAGCTTTGGCTTCCATTTCCGGGTCTGAGATTCAATGTGATTTAACCAAATTTGGATTCAAACTGTGAAACCAAAATATTTTGGAGCCCAAAATTTATTGGAATAAGGCAATTTTGATTGTAAAATAACAAAAATTGTACACAACAAGATTTTCAAACGAAAAATCAATCCATTTTAAAAGAAAAAACATCAATTTTATGTTTCTATCAAATTAAATATCGAAGTAATCTCAAATTTACCTAAAATCGAATTTCATCTCATCCCAAGTTTAAATCGTCAGAGTTTAAATCTTTATCTCAATCCTTTTTTTGAAAAAAAAAATCTTTTCAAATTTTGCTTTCTTTTTTAAAACATTTGTAAAACGTATATAATAAAACAAGAAATTTGGAGATGGTAAGGTAGTTTATTAGGTTAATTTTAAAAAAATTAAAATTAAAAACAATATAATTAGAAAAATATCAAATTAATACACTAATTAGTTTATGATAAATTGATACAATCTACAAAATTCAGAAAAATAAATTGATATTTGTCCAAATAATTATCAAACAAAATCTAAATTATTGGGATAAAGATTTAAATTTTGACGATTTAAACTTGGGATGAAATTCAATTTCAAGTAAGATTGAGATTACTTCAAGATTTAATTTGATAGGAACATAAAATTGATGATTTTTAATTTATTTATATAATAAAGGGCGAGTTTTAAGACATGATAAACTTCGATAGGTTATATTGCAAATATTTATATATCACTAATAAGATTTAGGATTAGAATTAGTTGGAAATAACTCAAAATTAGTAAACCAAAATTTTAAATGTAACCAAACCAAGTTTGTTCAAAGTACAAACAGATGTTTAATTGTCTAATAAATTTTAACAAATTTTAAATTTAGTGCTAAGTGCTAGTTTTATTATCGTTCATTCAAAAAAATTGTTATCAATGACATTTTTACTATTAATTTTAAAAATATATTCACTCACGTATTTTTTTTTGTTTTTTTTTTAAAATGGTTTTGATGATTGATCCAATCAAATGACCGGTTTTTAAAATTTTAAAAAAACATAACAAAAAGAAAAAATCTCTAATCCTAAAATTACCATAATCATAAAATACCTAAACATTTTACAAATTGATTTGTAATTTTAAATTAACATAAATCTAAAAATCAAACTCAAATCCTAAAATTAATAAAAAATTTAAAAATACATAAAAAATAATTTCTAATCCTAAAATTAACTAAAATTTAAAATTAACTTACTAAAATTGGGCGAGGGTTGAACCCTCGCCCTCTTATCTTTCTTTCTTTTTATTTTTTTATTTTTTTTATTATTTTATCTTTAAGGGCGAGGGTTCCTCTTACCTTTCTTTCTTTTTTCTTTTTTTTTTTTTTTTTATTATTTTATCTTTCCTTAGGACGAGGGTTCCTTTTTCTCGCCTCTTTCTCTCCTCTCTTTCTCTCTCTTATGGACGAGGGTTTTCTCCAATAGCCACTTCAAATCCGAAAAAGATCATTCAAGCGGTACTAATTCATAGGTTTGCATGTCAGATCATGAAGTAATCGTCACTGGAATCGAAAATTCCGTAAGCTCGAGATCATTAGGAACAAAGTCACCCATAAATCTGCTCGTGTTCATGTCTGAGAAGAAGATTACTCAAGGGTTTATGTGGGTTCATTGTTTTTTTTTATTATTATTATTATTATTATTATTATTTGTTCGGAAAGGAAAAACTTTTATCAACTCCTTAAGGGCCAAAAATATGGTGCAAATGAAATGTTTTTATGAACCAAATGTATGGCATGAGATTGAAAATTATCCACCCAAATACCAATTTTAAGCTTATCTCTGATATTTTCTGCTAAGGCATCTGCTATTCTATTACCATCCCTTTGAATATGTATGAAGATAATACTTTCAAATGAATTCAGCCGAGGGACTTGATTGTTTCTCTCTAAAAGATAATGCTTTCAAAATATTTACATGTGTGGTTTTGATAAAGGGAAACTACCTCAATTACGTTTGAGAACACTTCATATTCTAGGTAACCTCGATTAATCAAATTCGTTAGCAACCCCAAGAAAACTAAACAAATTTTACATAGAAAGAGATCAAAAAGAAAAGAGAATTAGTTCGATTTTGAACTTTCCACAATCTAATTGATCAAACTAGATTGAAACTCTTAAACATGCATTCTAACACAACAATACAAAGAAAATCATAAAGATTGAGAGATAAAACTCTATATGAAAATTTTCTTCCAGATTCAACTATTATCTTGTTACAATGTAGAATTAAAACTCTAGTTAAACTAATTGAAAAGACACTATGAAATGACATAACCTTCCACCTAAATTGTTTAAGTTCATAAAAACCCTTAATGAATATGTACCAATATGTACATAATTCATTTCTATTTTCATCAAAGAATGGAGGTCTATCATTACGATCTTAAGATTGCCATATAGCTCTAGCAATTAAGCCTTTAAATAATTTTTCAAAATATTAATAAAATACTTTATGTATCAAAAAAATATTTGAAAGAAGATACCGAAATACTCAAACAAATAAGTATCAATATAAAATGATTTATGAATTTTTTTTATCACAAACAAAAAGAGCTACACTTTGATACCAATTATAGCATCGGTATGACAATCCTAGAGGAGAGTGAATTGGATTTCTTTAAAATTAATGAAAACCTTTTTTTATCTAAGTGAGTCCAATCAAACAAATTTAAAAACTTTTGGTAACGAGTAATTTAAAAAAGAATTTCACTTTGAACTATACCAAAATTTTACATAACTTTAAACGCCCGTATTTAATTCTTATAAAAAGATTAGTAATAAATATAGAAAATTAAGAACAACCGATCAATATAAACCAACATGGGAAATTAAATTCAAGTATAAATTCTAGCAACTAATTTCATTCAAATAAAGTATAAAAACAAATTAATGACAAAATTAAGTAGAAGAGGAATAGAGAAATTGACATAGAATTTATAGTGCTTCATCAAAATTATACCTACATTCATATTCCAAGCTTCTTTTGGGTATGACACTAAAAATCTTTTACCCTTTTGATGGATTAGAGACAACCACTAAATTGTTTTTTTTTTACGAATTTAAAAGCAAACTCAATCCTTTTGCAATGGATTAGGAAGAATTAAGAATGCACTCGAGAAGCTCTCTAAAAAAGTAGATGAATTTACAAGTTTTAGCTCACAATAAATCAGTTCTCATATTTTGTTCACTGTTGAGCCATAAAATTATAATAATTTCTCATTTTCTCTCATCCTCACGGGTCTACCCTCAGTTCCTCTTATTTTCTTACCTTCTCTTTTATTCTACCCAAATTTAAACTTAACAAACCTTTTAACACCCCAAAATTACCTCTGAATCTAAAAAATTACCAAAAGTTACCATATTTCGAAAAGTTGACAGGTTGACTTTTGACTTTAACTTGGACCGTTGATCATTAACTTTGACATAAACTCAACTTTGACTTTCTCCGAGTATGTTTATTATTTCACCCTTACCTGACCCAAACAAGCCCATCTAATTTTGTTGTCCTCAAATTAATCGACGGTCCTTATCTTACTCTTTCTCAGTGAATCAAATGTTAGTCCAATTCTTTTTATTTTGAATTATACACATCTTATCCAAAAGATTCAAATCAAATTCATAAAATTCTGTTATATTTTGATTTATTTTGCTATATATGAAAATACTCTATTTTAAACCTATTTCTAAAATTTAAGGACTAAAAATGTATATTTCAAACTCTTATAAACATGGGGATTGAAAAGGTTCCTAAAACTCATGAACCAAATGTACACATGTAAACTTAGAAGCTGAAAAAGTAATTTTCCATCTTTTTCATTTGAATATTTGATTACGAAGAGTACACCAAAGTAATTTGTGAAAACATTGAAAGAATAGATAACTAAGAAATAAAAACGAGCAAACATGCAAACACACAGGAGTTTGGAGCAGAACAACAATTTGTCAACAACAAAGAAAACTGGGTTTCACATGTTGGCTTCTCACAACATGATATTTGCTCCAAGATGACCACGTACCCACCCCAAACTAATTCAATTTAGCCATTTGCATCCAAAATCCTGCTTCCAACTCAATGTAATGACACATGCAACTTCCCATTTGCATGCCTAATCCACACGTGGAAGCTCAACCAAACCTCACAAAGCTCCACCACTACTACACCTTCACAAGCTTCAAAACCCCACAACAGGGTCCCTCTCTCCACGTTCCCTACATGCACCCACCCTTTATTCCCTATAAATACAAACCACCTTCACCACTTTCTTATTCACTAACTCCTTCAATACACACACTCTTTTTACAACTCTTAAACAATGGCGAGACTCACAAGCATCGTTGCCCTCTTGGCGTTGGCTTTGGTGGTTGCAGATGCACACCGCACCACCATCACCACCGTTGAAGTGGACGAAGAAAACCCACGACAGATGGAAAGGTGCCGCGAGATGAGGGCGCGCGAGGAGATCGGCAGCTGCGGGCAGTACCTGTCGCAGCAGAGCAGGTATGTTTTGCAGATGCGTGGAATCGACAACCAGAGGAGGAGAGGAGGACAGGTCTTCGATGAATGCTGCAGTGAGCTCGGGAATGTGGAGGAGGAGTGCAGGTGCGAACTCTTGGAGCAGATTGCCCGTGAAGAACAGAGAAGAGCACGAGGCCAAGGAATGCAGATGCTTCAGACAGCTAGGAACTTGCCATCCATGTGCCGTATGAGCCCACAGCAATGCTACTTCTAAGCGCTTAAGCTACGCACACCACCCCAATAAATAACAGAAGAGCAGTACATCGTCGTGTGCTTTTTGTCTTGTGTTAAAATAAATAAAAGGCTAGTGAATTCAGTCATGTCAATCAATATTTCTCACTCTGCTACTTCCATTAAATAAAAAGAACTACAGTTATTGTGTGCAACTACTTGTTTATGTAATGAATTGAGAATAATCATAGACCGAAAAGAAGCAGATAGAACTTAGTATTATTTGTAAATTGGGTTCTAGAACAGAGAAAATAAGGCTAGTATACAAGCAACATCAAGAGAAAACAGAAAACATAAGCATGTTGTGATCATGAGTTTCAAATACCACCACGAAGACGAAGGACAAGGTGGAGGGTAGACTCCTTTTGAATGTTGTAATCGGCCAATGTACGCCCATCCTCCAATTGCTTTCCAGCGAAAATTAGTCTTTGCTGGTCAGGAGGGATACCCTCCTTGTCCTGGATTTTAGCCTTAACGTTATCAATGGTGTCTGAGCTCTCAACCTCCAATGTGATGGTCTTTCCTGTCAAGGTCTTCACAAATATTTGCATTCCTCCACGAAGACGCAACACTAAGTGGAGAGTTGATTCCTTTTGAATGTTATAGTCGGCTAGAGTCCTACCATCTTCCAATTGCTTACCAGCGAAAATCAATCTCTGTTGGTCTGGTGGAATCCCCTCTTTATCTTGAATCTTAGCCTTAACATTGTCAATTGTATCTGAACTCTCAACTTCCAAAGTGATTGTTTTTCCCGTTAAGGTTTTCACAAAAATTTGCATTCCACCACGAAGACGGAGCACAAGGTGAAGAGTGGATTCCTTTTGAATGTTGTAATCGGCTAGTGTCCGTCCATCTTCAAGCTGCTTGCCTGCAAAGATCAACCTTTGCTGGTCCGGGGGAATTCCCTCCTTGTCTTGGATCTTAGCTTTGACATTATCGATTGTGTCAGAGCTTTCAACCTCTAGTGTAATAGTTTTTCCCGTAAGTGTTTTGACAAAAATTTGCATTCCACCACGAAGACGGAGCACCAAATGCAATGTCGACTCCTTTTGAATATTGTAGTCTGCCAAAGTCCGGCCATCTTCAAGTTGTTTACCAGCGAAAATTAGCCTCTGCTGGTCAGGAGGAATACCCTCTTTATCTTGGATCTTAGCCTTCACATTATCGATGGTATCAGAGCTTTCTACCTCTAAGGTGATGGTTTTACCAGTGAGGGTTTTCACGAAGATTTGCATTCCACCACGTAAACGGAGGACCAAGTGAAGGGTTGATTCTTTTTGAATGTTGTAATCAGCGAGGGTTCGACCGTCCTCAAGCTGCTTTCCAGCGAAAATAAGTCTTTGCTGATCTGGGGGGATTCCTTCCTTATCTTGAATTTTGGCCTTTACATTGTCGATAGTATCAGAACTTTCAACCTCAAGGGTTATTGTTTTTCCGGTGAGAGTTTTCACAAAGATTTGCATCTGTCATAAACCCAATTAAACAAAATCAAATATCAATTGAACGTAAACATGTAATCAAGAATACTCTAGAAAAACGTTTCAGATACCAAATCATGTTCCCTACAATGGATCTAAATCGAAAATATCACCATAAAAGACGTCCGTCGAAGAACATAATTATAATAACCAGATTCAACACATGTATAAATAACCAAGAAGATAAAAATCCAAATGAATCAATAAATTACATGGTGAATCGATAAATTACAAATCTTGAGGAAAACAAAAAGATAAAAATCATGATAATCACAACATAGAAAGAAGATGAAAAAATCCAAATGAATCAAATGAAAACAAATCTACGTAACGAACAGGTACGAAAAATACAACAAACACTACAAATCATATCACGAAAATCCAAACATCAATTCATGGAACAGGGGAGGAAAACAATTCAATCTGAAAACAGAAGATATAGAAAAGATGAAAACCTTGAGAGAGTTGAAGAAGAGCGAATTTGGAAGTTGGAATAAATCGCGATGAGAAACTTTCGAGTTTTTCGAGTCTGTATGGTTAATTAGAGCTCGAGAATTAACTTATTTATACCTAAAATTGCCGACTTCCGTCAATCACGAATAACCCTAATCTCCCATAGAAAATGGACACGTGTCCTTCATTACTTGGGTGTTACGTATTGGTTGGTTCTAGAAGAATCTAATCTAGTTGGAATGGTCAATTTTCCATTTATACGATTAGGCGCAATTGGATTGGAAAAGCTTTGGGAAGAAGGCATAAAGATTAGAAATTGGAAAAGCTCAATTTGCTTTATTCACCTCTCTCAAATGTGAAAAATGAAAGAAAAAACCTTATGATTCCTTTTTTTTTTTTTTAATTAGTTTGTCACTACAAACATCCAAGTTTCAACCTAGTCTCTAGTTTTAATTAGTTTGTTAAAAAGAGAGAGAAAAAAAAAACTAGATAGTTAATGTTGTTCTATATATTTGTTTGAGTTCGAAAGATTGTATTTAGGGTGGAAAGTTGTAAGATGAAGTTGATTGATAAATATGCACAAATGAGAAAGAGTGACGTTCTCGATAAGTGTACAAACTTTAATGGTAAACACTATTGAAGTTGAGTTATTTAACACTGGCAGACCGCCCCTTTAACTTTTTATTATAACATGAAAATCTAATTCAAATATGTTCTTGAGGTGTAATTAAAATTGTGGAGTACAATAAAATTAAATGGAAAATGGAAAATTACTCTTAAATGGGTATTTGGACGTTGAATTAATTATTATAGTTTATGATTATTATGGTTGATGAGTTATTTGTGATAACAAACTATTTTAGTATGAATTACAATATTATAAGTTTGAGACGTAAACTAGTTTAATTTAGATATGTTCTATAAATATAGCTTGTTGTTAATGTAAACTAGTTTTATAATACACCATATTTGTCACACAAGTGACACACGTTCGCCTTGAGACATTGTTTCTTTTGATTCCATTTCAGTGACGTTCTCTTCTAGTTGCATCTTGTTTATTGGAGACATAATTGATACTCAAAGTGTCCACATTTCACTGGTACTTATCACATGCAATCTCACAAGATCAACCATGTTCAAAGATTAGTAAAGGTAGAATGTAAAGATGACCATGTACGTAATTGACACTCTTATCTTGATCAACTGGATAGACCATTAGAATTACCTCAGTTCTAACTTGCCCCAAATACAAGACATAAGATAATTGAAAAGAAGATGTTCACCTCCGATTTCAGAAGTTTCTTTCATGAATGCACAAGGTAGTCAACCATCATCAGACTCCCCCTTCCTTTATGCTTATAATCTTTAGTACCAACAAAAACAACCAGTGAAGAAACATAGACATTGGACATTGCTTCTTATTCAGTATTGTGGAGTACTTATAAAGCCTTGAAATTTGTTACCCACACCTACTCCAAGGGCCAAACATCAGGAATCAATCACTTTAACTGCTATCTATAAAGTCAATAACCCAACACCCATTAGCCAAAATATTCGGTAGAAAATGGAATAATTGTTAATCTCTGACTTTAATTACCTGAATGATGGACTGTTTATATGATTTTACATAAAAAAAATATGACAAAATCAACTTTATAAAATACAAAAAATATGAAATATATTATAAGAACCAAAGTGGATATTGCAACAAGTGGCAGATCATATCTCCACTTGGTGTTAATAATGCTGAGGTTTGAACAAGAACTTAGAATGGCCCTCCTCCTCTCAATGTGACAGTGGAATTTCATGAGAGCTCAAAACCCAATACACTAAACAAGCATATTCCATTATTGCTTTAAGAAAAAGGAAGGAGAAAAAAAAAACAGGCAAATCTGAAAGATGCCAATTCCATTTAGAACAAAAATGCATGATTTGATTTAATATTAAAAGAAAAATGGCCCTTTGGTATTAAGAAAATGAAGAATATGGAATGTTTGTAAAAGTAAAGATAAGAGTCAAACAACAAACCCATAATACATATTCCTTTCCCATAACTTTGTATTAATTACAAATATTTTTCTATAGATATAAGTATTAAATATTTGAAATAAGTAATGTTTGTGTTGTGAAATGTAAGAAAATTATAAAAATCTTAGGGTTGGTACTTACATTTGTTTTACTAATTTTGTTTTTAGAAATTAAAATTGATTGATTGATTAAATGTAAGAAAATAATTAATGAAGTCACTAATTAAATTTAGTACTACTTAGTATACTCTTCAATTAATTATATATTTAATCACTTGAAATAAAAAGAAATGAATATTTATAAAATAAATATTAATTAAATTACTAACGTAATCACTAAAAATATTCAAATAAATACAAATTATTTAAACCTTTCATTCCATGAGAATGTTGTGTGAATTATAAAATCGTAGTTGTAGGTATGTCAGAAGTTCAACAAAAGTATCTAATCGATTTTTTTACTATGTCAACAATATATAATAATTGTAGAAAACAAACCTATTAAATCTATAGTCCACCTAACATATCATTAGATATCAATCCGCAAGAATATATATTAAATATTCTGAGTGTATCATTTATCCATCATTAAATACTTGAAGTAAGACATGAGTGTATCAATATGTATCTAACATCGATCAACATTTCAAGTATATCGATAGCATATCTAACAATAATCTGTTGGAATTTGTCCTAAATTTCGGAGTTTGTAATGTATAAACAAAATTAGTTTATTTTAATGAAATAAAGAGTTATTTTATTTAACGTTTAATCTTGTGTAACAATCCAATAGACTAAGATATAAGGTTATCTTATGTAACTTGAATTGTATATGGCAGACATACAAGTGGATCGTGTTCAAGTAATAACCTAAAATGTTTGCAGTATATGGGTAAGGTGATATCACAACAGCAACTTGGAATGACTCACTAATGTCTATGCCTTCACTTTGCAAATTACTGATGATAATTTGCAATTCTTCCATCTGATTGACTGATTGACTACCAACTTGGTATCAATCATCTTGTAATCTAAGAATTTTCCCACGAGGAATTTCTTAGTACCAGCATCTTCTTGCTTGTACTTCTTGTCTAATGCCTCCCACAATAGTTTTGATGTATGGAATGCATTACAATAGACATTATACAAAGTGTCCTCAAGACCACTAAGTATGTAATTAGGACATAGGAAGTCTGAATGTATCCAGCTTGCTTTACAACTTCTGTTTCAAGAGTTACAACTTCGAGTGGGGTAGTTGGGCAATCTTCCTTCAAAATGTGAGCAAGATTCAGTGTAGTGAGATAGAAGATCATCTTTTGTTGCCATCTCTTGAAGTTATCACCCTTGAACTTTGGTTTTTCAACATGAGATTTGACAATGGGCGATCCCATCATGGTAGAAGTAGCGGCAGCATTGGTAGAGGAGTTTGTAGCCATCAGTTCAGATAATAATTGTCTTCAGAATGTTGATCGAAACTTTGAATATAATATGAATTGAATACACTAGCAAATTGATTACACTTCAATTGGAAACAAATATACTTAATGTATAATATTTAGACTCAACTTAAGCCTGATGAAGTAATTATAAGGCTTAGATGTGAAAACAATCAAAGATGAGAGAACATAAAAAAACTTTGTATATTCAAATCGTAGTTGATGCACGCTTCTGATAAGCATTGTCTTAAAGACACTTATTCGCTCTACATGAGGTTGCAAGTAGACTACAGCAATCGTCTCAACAGGATATAATGACTAACTCTGATAGAACTGCAGCATTGAACTACTTGGATTTAGTAGAACTCTTGGATATTTGCTCTCAACTCAACACAAAAACAAAGGAAAGAAAGAAAGAAAGGATTAAGAGAACTTTTCAATTTTTGGAATGGATGCTACAAATGAAGAAACAAGTTGTTATTTATAGGCTAGCAACTTAGTAACTCTCCAAAATACAAAATAAAATCAAATAAATACAAAAGTTGAAACATTTGTCAAACTTAACTCAATTTAGTTGTTATTTAAAATAATCAAACATAACTCAATCAAATTGAAGAAACAACAAATTTAACTTTCATACATGTTAAGTTTGTACATGAAACAACATCTTAATTTGATGATTCCAATTCAATTTGAAGTTTCTAACAAATGAATTTAATTTACACAATTAATTCAATTTATTATTATGTTTCAAAATTAACCAAAGTTTCACTTTCTTTCACTATAAATATCCAACAATATCACTATAGTAACATCATGTTTGGAACTTCAAACTATTATAACTTACAATTAACTACTATTTCAAATCTCTCTTTTTTACAATGTTTTCTATTTTCCATCCATATAGAATAATCTACCACCTAAAACACAAACTATTATAATACATACTAAAATAGGGTTGCACCTTGACACATACGATAACCTGCAAACTAATATAACTCACAAATAATTATAACTTACCAACTATAACAATCATACAGCGCCGTCAAACACTACAATATTGTCATGAGAGGAAGCCTTAAAAATGTAAAACCCCACATGGAGTTGGTAGGTAAAAGAGGAACAGAAACAAAGATGGGTATAACATTCACGTGGATTGGTAAGAGATATTAAAAAAGAGAGATTATGTTGAGAGATTATGTTGAGAGAATGGAGTAGAGTAGGAAAAGAAATTCATGTGTATGGCTCAAGTCGAATGTTGAATTGATTATTCGAGCAGTACGGCTCTTCGTCCTCCAATCCCTTCTTGGAAGAACTAAGAAGGAGATAGGAAAAGAAGGCACATATATATAGAGATTCACACAAAGTTTAAAGAATTTAGAATCTCATATACTAATCCATCAAATGTTTAGTTTAAGAGAAATATATTAGCTCAAAAATGGACTATATAAAGCAGATGCCATAGCAGTGCTTTTTATTACAATTTTTTTGGTTCTAATTTATTTTCTAATCTAACTTTTTCAAAAGAAAAGCCAAAATTTTGAAAACTTTTTGTTTTATAATTTGATTAAAACTTCAAATGTGCAGCCTTTAAAAAAGTGAAACACAAGTAGAATTTAGGTAAGAGTAGTTACGTGACAAACTCAATTTCTAAAGATAAAATCATTATAATGGAGATTATATATATAAAATGTTGATTAAACACATGTGGTTGGATTTAATTCATAAAATCAAAGGAGTAAACCATGTGACTTTGTGTTTGAAAGACAATTGACATGTACTCGGATTCAATCAAATCAATGACCTAAAAATCAACCAATCAATCAAAATAAGTTATCGATTACGAATCCTATAGCAAAAGTAATCGACACACGAATTAAACAAAATTGATGAAACCATAGAAGGTGTGATGTGACTTTACGTTTGAAAGAAAATGACACCATATTCTAACTTTAGCTAGGGTTGGAGCTTGTGTAAGGGTTTTTTTCTTTTATCTTTCTGAAAAAGGTAAATTTTTGTACCACATCAAGATAATGGCATCTAATCCAAAGTTGAGAACCCAAATATGCCCAGCCACATTATCACCTCACCATTAACCCAAGAAAAAAAAAAGAAACAAACAAAAGCAAGATTCCAATTGCCTTTACAGCCCTCTAAATATTCCCAAAGCATTTTCCTTGGTGCAATGCCATTCTTTTTTTCTCATCCTTTGTCTTTACATATGTTATGATATTAATAGAGCTCCAAAACACTTCCAATTAGTTTCTCTTGCACCCTAGCCACATACAACTTCCCTCTTCCTTTAGCCATGGCCACTTCAAAACAACTAGAAGTCCATAAAGAAGATCACCATACTCCATCAAAATGGAGTGTCTCTTTAGGAGAAGAGGTTTTTAGAAGATTTATAGGGCAAGCTAATTCGGCTGTGCAAAAGGTGTTTGGAGATGGCTCGTTGTTTAGCCCGTTGTTGTTCGGAAAGTTCTTCGACCCGGCCGATGCTTTTCCCCTTTGGGAGTTTGAGTCTGATCTAGTATTGTCCAACCTTCGCATCTCTGGAAAATCTTCAGTAGATTGGTCTCAAACTGATCAAGAGTACGTTCTACAAGCAGAATTACTAGGTATTTTTTTTCACTTACTATTCCATCTTTTCTTTCCACCGCTTTGAATATCTTTTACATAATCTGAACTATAGACCTCTTGATCGTTGCATAATTTAAACTTTCCTAACCCTTATTCACTTGGCATATAGTTTCAAAAATTGAAAGGAAAACCATTAGAATTACAATAGGTTATAGAAAAGGTGTAAGGGGGAAATTAAATTATATATATGTGTAAACTTTGGTAAATGAAAGTGCATTTAAATTTAGAGGTTAGGAAGAGAATATGTCACCGAAAGAGAAAGTACTTAACTAAACGAATCAGAGAATATATGTAAAAAAGTGATTGGGGAGGACAGAAATAATATGCAATGAAAAGTTCACTGCTGCCATTATAAAATCAATTCGAAAATGTTTTAATATTTCAAAATCAGTTTTAATAGATGAAATTTATATTTAAAGATTCAAATTTAAACTTTAAATTAATTTTGAATGATTAAAGCTTTTTAATTCGTACATATACTTTGAACAAAATTGTCTGAAGGTTAAAAATTGCTTTTGGTCTCACAATGTTTGTGAAACTATTAATTTGGTAGATCTTGTTACGGTTTAGTCCATATAATTTTAATCTTATAACAATTTAATACGTACACTTTAATATAAAACAAATTTAGTTAATATGTATTTTCAAATTAGTAACAATTCAATTTTTAGTAGAAAAAGTTTTATAAACGTTAATATGTCGAGTTCTTATCATCATTTTGAAAAAAATTTGAAGTACGGTAATAAATATAAGTTTCGTGTAAAACTTATTTTTTTCGAAGGCAATCCAAACAAACCCTACCAATGTCATCAAAATTTTAACTTTTTCTGGGTAAGAAATGAGACAGGACAACGAAAATTCCCACATCGAAAAACTCTTCAACAACTTGATGCTTTAAATCAGGTATTTTTAAATCGTGAGAACGGGGGTGTGGGCAAGAAACGCCACGCGCTATTCCAAACCCTAAACCAATTAATTCGTGGAGGGGGAGGTTCGCCGGCGTTTACCCCTATGGACCGTTAAAAATAAACGCCGATGCATCGCGCGTGGTGCCTTTGAGGTTAGAAGGCGGTGGCCGCTTACCTTCGCCAATGGTGCCAGGCGGTCATCATATCCTCGCCTCTTAATCACCCCACTTTTTTTATTTTACCCATTATTTTTCTATTATTTTTTAGACTTCAAAGTCAAATTTTTTTTCAATAAAGTTACTTTTATCTCAATTCTACAAGCTTCTTTTAAAGACTACTTTTATTTAATTTATAAAATAATTCAATGGATTAAAATATAAACTTTTAATAATCTATCAATTCAAGTAAAAAAAATAATAATAAACAGGTCAAATACTTTATTCTATACAAAATTGGAACTTTTAGAGATCTAATAAGCACAAAATTTAAAAATTCAAAGGTCTCTGATTATACTTTTTAAACTTTAAATATTTTTTAGATGCAATTAAAATTTCATAGATTTATTAAACAATTTTAAAGTTTAAGATATTAGATGCAAATATAAAAATTCAAACAAACCCTTAGATACTTTTAAGAATTTAAGAACATGTTAAACACAAATTAATGTTTTAGGGAGTTTACTTATAATTTAATATAGAAATGAAATATTAAGTGTTTTACTAAACTATATTATTATTGTAATCATTGGAGTATTAATAGGAGATATTTCCACAATATATATTAGTTCCTGTGACTGCCTTCTAAAACATGTTGCAAGTCGTCGATAAGAACTGTGCATTGGAATGTACCAAGAACCAAAAAGTCCTTGGTTCAAATTCACGGTCCTTAATTGCAACGTGTTTTGTTTTGTATTTTTAGTGCATCAAACCATTTTAAAGCTTTAATTAGGTGACTGCTATAATTTTTATTTTGGAAAAAAAGGTATGATAAATATATTACAGTAAACACATAGGAATTTACGGTAGGAAAAGGTGGTTTTAACTTTGATCATGGTTAAGAGAGCATTTCTGAAACATTTATTTTGCAGAGATTTGAAGTTGAAAGGATGATAAAGAGAATAGAATTTAATGCTGAATTTTAAAAGAACTCCCCAAAGGGCCTTCCTTCAATACTCTCTTGTTGCTACGTACTCTCTCATGCAAAAAACAAACAAAACAAACAAACAAAAAAAGTTGGGTGATAATGTTTGATTTGACACAAACCAAAAATTTGACAAAACACAGAAGCTTGGAGAAATGCATTG
This sequence comes from Cucumis cinereus, assembly GCA_037974625.1. NCBI lineage: Eukaryota > Viridiplantae > Streptophyta > Magnoliopsida > Cucurbitales > Cucurbitaceae > Cucumis > Cucumis cinereus. The sequence continues at coordinate 17,653,202 of JBBPDJ010000020.1, forward strand.
CAAATCTCCATTGAAGAAGACGGGAAGGTGTTAGAGATAAGTGGTCAATTGAAGGAGCAACAAAGAGAAGGCAAGACGACGGTCGATTGGCGACGTGTCAATTGGTGGGAGCATGGATACGTTCGACGTCTCGAGTTGCCTGAAGATGCTGATTCGTCTAGAATGGAGGCTCGTATCAAGAATGACTTGGTTCTTGAGATCAAAATTCCCAAGTTAGAAACAAATCAAGGTAGTGAATCAAAGAGCAAAGATAATTCTGATGAAGATGCTTGAGTTGTTTATCAGCAAATTTCTAATGGTAAATGTGTTTAAATTAAAGTTAATTTACATGTTCTATGTGATTGTGACAAAACAACAGGACATGGATCTCAAATATGTGTATGTTGTTGTTGTTGTTGTTATTGCTGACCAACTTATGTGGATGAGAATACAAACACACTACAATTTTCATTTCATGATTGCATGTATGATCCATAATGAGTGAGGGGTTTGAAGGATTGAAAATTAATTAACCTTTAAAGTGATAAATATAACTATAAAATTAAGTACGAAGAGTGGTGGAAAGTTATATTAAAAAAGATTTTAGAAAGAAAAAAAATCACCAGATAGTTTAGTAGACCTTGATACATGAAGTAAAATGCTTACTAGCTTAGTTGGACTCATACTACGTAGGTTTCCGTATCATAAATTGGTGGTAGAACCACTTAGTTGAGCTAAAAATGGGTGCAATTGAGGTAATCAATCATGTATTTTTTTTAATTATATATAGTTGAAAATGTAATTGAAGAATGTGCAACAAAATTCTCATAAAATTCAATCCCTCTACGTTATCGTTGCGTTTCACTTCATAAGAATTTGAATCATCAAGCATGTCAGCATGGTCTCAAGGCATGCCACGTCCAATTTGTTGAAATTTTATAGAAAAATGATTAGGTGCAGCCTAGAGTATACATATTCTTATATTTCTACTCTCTTTTAAAAATAAAACAACACAGTTAAAAAAATGACAAAATTCAGACAAAAATTAAACAACAATTGAGGATCAAAATGGATTTAGAAAATGTGGGACGAACTTGAGCTACACCCAAAGCAAGTATACTTGACCTCCACCCAAGCTGAGGCTGAGCCTTACAAGATACCTAATGAGACATATCTCATGCACGACTCGATCCAAGGGAAGATGATTAAGACAAAAAACATTATAAATATATTAGACAAAACTCGGAGGAAAGTAACTTCGTTATAATGCATATATGTTGTGGTACTTGCTTCCAGGTACACTTTCTATCTTAAACATTGAAGTTTGTGTAACAACCACTACACAAGTGTGCAAATCTTTCCATCTTGCGGGTCATGTTCTTTCACAAATTATAAGTTCACTGTTTGTCACGTGAATAACATTTGGCGGTTTGTGGGGAAGAAGAAATTTAAAGAACATGATGCACAAAGTCTGCCACCAAATTTCCCAAGGATGAGCAAAAGAATGGAAAATATCAACCGAAGAGAAGATGACTTGAATTAGGATCGTCACCATAAAGGATACGAGATGAATTGTCTCCTAGGCGTCGGCCACATGAAGACCGTCCTGAGGAGATGGTTGAAGTTTTGAGAAGAATGGAATAGGTGAATCAAATCCCTGTGATCTGAAACCAAAAGAATTTAAGGTTGTGAAGGAGCAAACTGAAACAACAGGCAAGGAAGAAAGGTGTGAGACCGAACATGTTTATCTAGTCAAGGTTAACCATTGGATTTTTAAGGAATGAGAGACAAAATCAAAAGGGTCCCCAATTTCGTAAAAGAGGGAAGGAACCTCCAATCCCCTAACCAAGGAAACGAGGTTGATGCTAAGGTCAAAATCGACCCTGGAATTCTTAGACAATTGAGAACTCTAAAAAAAATTGTCCCAAAATTCATAAAAAGGGGAAGGAACAATCAGCCCCCACCTAAAGGAAAGGGGTCGAGGCTGACTAGAAGAGAACTAGGATCAAAGTCTATATTCATTACATTTGATAGATTTAGAGCTCCAATGAACATTTTTTTATTGATGGGTCTTCTAACATGGAAAGGATGTGGCTCATAGACTTTGCTGGTATTCTTTGATGGGGAGTAGACGAGAGTATGCCCCCGGATTCAACAATGGAGTAAAAAATAATGAGGCAAAACATGATCAAGTACCCATTGCATGATTAAAAGTTTCCAACCTTCTTATCATAAATGACTTGCAACTAGTGGTGAAGTGAATATCAACAGAAAACCTTGGTAAGGAATGGAGAAGGTGATATGTCTATCTAAAGTTATGGTGTTACTCACCCACATTCTCACAAACAAGTTCCAAGTTCGAAAAATACTAACACATATTTTTTAGCCTAGGCTGAGGCCAAGGAAAAAGATGATGAGAAAAGAAATATATGAGCAAATTAAACATAAGTTGTAAAATATAGACAGAATGTTTATCCCCCTCTCTGGATAATTCTTCTGTGTGTTTCATATATACAAAGTTCACATGATGCTTTCCTTTGTCTAGCCAAATGTGATTGTAATTCTATGAATTGTGTACTATATATCTACTCCTTTTGTCTCTCTATGTCATGAACTTTCTAAATACTATCGATGCGTTACTTTGTTTTTGTGTTTTTACAATATGTAGAATAGAAGAATCAAACTTTCAATTTCAAAATCAATAATATAAAAGTTTACAACAACAGAATTGTTCGTATTGACATCAACACGTGATTGACAATAATAAATAAACGTACCTAGGTAGCTAGTAATCCTAACATTTGTGTACTAAATAAAGGTTTGATTTCAACCCAATTATTATTAAACCAATGAAGTTGGTATGAAAGTTCTTCTAAGAACCCAATAAATTGCTCAATGAGGGTGTTGACAAAATGATTTTAAAAGTCACTACCATTTGCATAACTTGATCCAATCACCATCCAATTAAATGGGAATCATTCTCACATCCTTTCCCTCAAGGTGAGCTATTTTATTTTTCTTTTTGGAAGTGCTTAGCTTGTGTAAAGGTGTAATAATCTTCTCTCATTTTTAGTTTTTTTAATTGCATATTTGCTTCAATCAAAATAAACTAGGTCTAACTACGCCCTTATTGATGGAACATTTACACATCTAATGTATACATTATTACAACTTTAAAATATACCTAATTTGAATATAATAGAATTGATTAAGACATATTTTTCAACTAGGTGTTCAAATTCTCGACTCACAAAATTATTAGATATATTTATCTACTTTGGACATACATATTCATGGTTTTATTTTTTGTTTCGTCTCAATAGGGCTCATAGCAATAGAGATAGTTGTACTTGATTGTCTACACATAATCACTTCATTCTTTAATCAACGTGGGATTTTGTTTGTATTCCTAACATTTTTTATTGATTCTAATTCACGAGAAATAATACAAAGTCTCTATTGGGTAACTATTATTTTTTTTGTTTGTGTTTTGTAAAATTAAGTCAATAAACAATACCTTCATGCCTAATTTCTTCCTTTATTATCTATTTTTAACCAATGGTTTAAAATATATATATTTTAAGTTCAAGAAGATTAATTAAGGATCAATTTTCTATAGTTCAAGCCAAGAGAAAATCGTCAAGTTTACAAGCAAAGGGAAAGTTTAGCTTAAAGCCGTAAGTGACAAAATGATTTTAAGTTTGAAAGCATGATTTCCAAATATAAGTTTTTTAGTACGCATTTCTGATACTTAGCATGATTTTATTCAAGCTAAAATTATACTACCTTTTGCTATCTCTTTCTTCTTTTTTTACAAAATTGAAGGAGATAAAAGTTAAGAAAAGGGGGAGAAATTTGTAAGCTTTTTCTCAAAGTTGGATCAAATTGAAGGCTTCTCGAGCTCCTCCAACTTCGAGAACTAGTTATATCAAATCATAACACTGATTTCTACAATAGAAACTAAATTGTGTACATATTTTAAAGTACAACGTCAAAATTATTACATAGTAAAGTTTGGAGGCTAAATTGTTAATAATTGAAAGTGCAATAATTGAAATATTACTGTGAAAATTTAAGGACATAATATTCTTTTTTTAATCAAAGTTATTGGATTGGTAAATAGGGAAAAGAACTTCACAGTCTAAGGTAGAGAGACACAAGCCTACCAAAAAAAAAAAAAAAACCCCAATCATAAACACTACCAAATACACAAAATATCAAACATACAATAAATTAACCTATGATCACGTGAACATGATGCAAGGTAACTTGGTAAAGACGTGTATTATGCTTCGTGCCAAATATGCTAAATAAGTTCACGTTAAACGATTCGTTAGACCTTACGTCTCGGTCAATTGCCTACACTAGAGTGATAAATCCAATTGAGATATGTATCCTTATTGACAGTTTCTATGACAACAATCTCCTCACAAGAGTATGTCCCCCTAAATAGCTTGACTAAAATGACACTCAAAGAATAAATAATCACTCAACTCAACTCCCTTGATGCCACATAACAAATTCACTAGAGATATTAGAATAGCACCTACAAATATGATCATATGTTCGTGACCAATTTCAAATAACAAACCAAGTAATAAATAAAAAATATTTGGGAATATTACCTTCTAACCAATGAGGGTAGCCTAAGGCACCAAAGTTTGTCTAGTAACTCTTAGACACTGACCACTGAAAAATAAGCTAGAACGACAAGAACTTGCACGAAAGTTAACCAAATCTTTATGGTTAGACAACTAGTCTCAAGTTCCATAAAGTAACGTTTAATACTAAACTAGATTAACGTTTTTCAAAGGTAACTAACTAATGATATTAATATTAACATTCCTTTTAAAATAAACGGTATATTCAAAAAGGTAAAAAATGATTTAAAATACACCATACATGCACCTTTCAAAAATCCCCTCAAATTGGAAAATTTGAATTTTTCGACCCCAATCGTACCTAAAAAAGAGTTCCTTCAAATTAAGTAGGAACTTATTTTAATAGATTTTAGAAAATTTTGTAATTTAATAAATGTAAAAATTAATTTCGAGTCGTGGTAGATCCAAGATTTTATGTAGGGAGCACAAGTTCGTATAAGTATAATTTTAGACGCATCAATATGATGTCCAAATATTATAATATTGCAAAATCAAACATAACTAACTAACATACGAACAATAGTTAGTGTAACGCCCCAGGTTTTTAACCTTAGCCCAAGGTCGTTACTCTAATAAAAATCATTAAATCTTTTAAAAAAAACGATGACAAATCAAAACAAGTACTTTAGATTAATCAAAAAAAAGAAAAGGTTTCAAACGTTCAATCAATACTGTTATAAGAGTAACATAAGAACCTAGACGGGATCCCTAAAACAGTTTTCCTAACCAAAATCGTTAATAATAAAAAGTAAACCGACGACAGTAAAACCGTAAAGAACAAATGCCAAAAAGTAAACGTAAGCGGAAGCAAAACAGGTCTCCTGGTCCCTCCTGATATGGTCACTGAGTTCACTTGCTCCTCGCC
>JBBPDJ010000020.1:17658806-17684400 GCA_037974625.1 Cucumis cinereus
ACAATGATAATAATAATATAATTATTATCATTATAACCCATATTATTTTATTTCCTTCAAAAAAACATAACCCAAAATATAAACAACCCAAAACTTCATCTTTACCATAATTAATAAGATAAATAATGATACAAAATTATAATTTACCTTAAAATGGTTTGGGATGTTACAGTTAGATCTAGAATTTCATGTTAGGGGTCAACTTTATTTAAGTGTAAAATTTCAGTCTATTAACTTCTAAATTTATGTCATATGTAGTTTTTGAACTTTGAAAAATATATAATAGATGAGTTTATGTCTAATAATTTGTAGTAGACATTTTTTTTCCTTAAAAAAATATCAATAAAGTAAATAACAAAGCAAAAAATTTATATGTGAAAATGAAGATTATGTGTTTTAATTTTAAAAAACTAAAAACTAATGTTGAGGCCCAATTTAGTAACCATTTCATTTCTTTTTTTTTTGAAAATTAAGTCTATTTCCTCTGATTTTCTTATAATGATTTGCATTTTTCTTAAATATAAGACTTGGAATCTTGACCAAATTTAAAAAACAACAACAAGTTTTTAAAAGCTAAAGTCCAGTTTGGTAACCATTTTGTTTAAAAATTATGCATATAAACACTACTTCCAGTACAAATTTTTTTCTATCGTTATCTATATTCTACCAATAGTTTAAAAAATCAAGCCAAAATCATTATTCTCACAACAGACCATTTACAACACATATTGAGTTTAATTCTTATTTTTTTTACTTTCTCTCTTGTTTTCTTTCATTGTTATGATCCAATATTGTTCTTATTTTATAACGGGAATCAAATAGTAAAAAAAAAAATGTTGTAACTAAAGTAAAACTAAGATTTTTTAAAAAAAATAATCCCAAATTTCATAAATAATAATATCAAACACTAAAAACTTTAAATATTACAGAGAGAAACAATAATATGATTAATTAGTTGATGAAAAGGACGACACACTTAGTGTATCAATGTTTCACGTTTTTTTTTTTTTTTTAAAGAAAAAAACAAAAGCATTTTCAAAAAGTTATCTTTCGTTAAGCCTCATGGATATATATTTTTCATTTAGGAATCTCTTTTTTTTTCTCACGTTTTTTATTTTCTTGTTTTAAAAGTGCTTTTTTTAGGAAAGAGATGAGCCTCTAAAAAAGAAAGTAACAACTTCTAAACCCTAGAAAAAAAAAAATACAAAGAGAAATAAAGAGATTTTCAAGCTTAGTTGAAGGTTGCATACGATAGGTCTAACGTTCTAAGGATCTGCACCTTAGACAACGAGTTTTAATCTCTTTCTCAGATTTCTTGCATAAGTAAAAGTTCATTCGTATGAGAAGCAAAATTGTTCTATAGAATAATAAAAATTGACATTGAATTTTAATATAAAAAAATTTACATTAGAGACTAAATTGTTATAAATTTGAAAATACAAAAATTAAATTGTTGCAAATTTGAAAGTACAAAGATTAGATTTTTACATATTAAACTTCTAAGCAGTAAATTATTATAAAATTGATAGTTAGAAACTAAACCATTATAAATAAAAATTCAATAATTAGTTACGTTCGTGAAAGTTTAGGAACCAAAAGAATAAGCAACAAATTTAGAAATAATAATCGAACGTATAACAACATTTAAAAAAATTGCAAGTATAGTAAAGTTTATCAACAATAATAGACATAGACCTTTGTTGTTGATATACTTTTATAGTTTATCACCGATACACCAATATTTGCAATATGATCTGATAGGCTTCTGTGCTTTAATAAATTTTGCAAAATTTGTATTTTTTTTTATTTAATATTGTTATATATACTATGTAATTTAAATCTAATGCTATGTTTCCGAGAGTTAATTGCTATTTTGCAAGATGCATGCCCATTGAAACGTAAAAGCCCAAAACGAAATATCGTCAACTCTAACTGTTTGACGGAGGTGACGAATCTCTCATCCCGACGACTACCGGCCACCAGTTCTTTCTCTTATTCCCCAAATCCGATTCAGATTCTCCTTTTTTTCTCTTCTTCTCTCCATTAAAATTTCACCTTCAACTCTGTCACACTCCTCAACGCTCTCCCTTTTCTCCTCTCTTTCTCTTTGCCGCTTTCAATTCCCACAAATTTCACCCTCCATACATCGCCCTTCCTGCTGAATCGCCATCCCCATCATCGCGATATGGTTTCCCCTGAAACCACTAATTGGCTTTTTGATTATGCGTTAATGGACGATATTCCCGTTTCCGATGCCAATTTCTCTGCACCCACTTCCGGCTTCTCCTGGTCCATGACTCCACTCAACGGCTCTTCCAATGTCAGGTTTTATTTCTCTCTCATTTTGATTCAATTTTGTTCGATTTTCCTCTTCTGTCCGCTTTCAATCGTATATTGCTGCTGATCCTATAGTCGGATTGTTATATGTGTGATAATTCCCTTGAGTATGCGTATCTGGGCTTCTAATTGGGATCTGGGATTCGATTATGAGGTTAAAAGCAGTTGCTGTAGTTCTCTGGCCTCATCTCTATAAGAGAGAACTTTTTTTTTTTTTTTTTGGCATCGTCTGCGCGTTTGATAATCAGAAGATTAGTATCTGCTTCTTCTACTTCCCTTTTCTCCCCAAGTTTAGAACTAATTTATACTGTTTGAAGTGTTTGCGTTTGAGAAAAGCTGAGCTACCTAACTAGTTCTTCATATTCTTGGATTTCTGGTCAAAGTTTATAGGTTGGATATTTAAATGGGTGGGTCTAAAGTTTGCAGTACAAATTACTTGTTCATTTCATTTTATCTATCTCATTTTTCAGTCTCTAGCTTGGTCAAAGTCATTTTCTCTTGTTGACTATATAAATAATAAGAAAATTTTCTCCTTCATGTGTTGCTTCAGATCATGTTCTCCCTTTAACTAGGGAAGTAATTGGAAAGTTCTCTTTACTTATGAAATTTGTGTTTTTTTGGGCATACCATGTTATAAATAACCTTAACATATAATGTAGCTTTCTCTTATGGTCTGTATTCTTTTCATGTTAGACATGAAGTTTTTTATAATCTTCTTTCGCTCTGGTGTCACTTACCCGTTATATGTGTACTTCGAGGAAAGATAATTTGATCAAAGTAGAGGGTCTGGATTATTTAACTAACCTCAGGAGGAACTTGTCGTTTACCTGTCTTTCAAGCATTCATTTCTTCAGGTTTATTTCCCGATTTGCTTAGCTAGCACTATTAAAAGATGGAAGAGTTTGAGATCTGTACTTGAACATTAACTTTTGCTTGTTTGAATTATTAATCTTTTTAATATTATTTCAACAATTAATCTGTTTAAGTTCACCATTCATAAAATTCTGCTTTTGGTGGTCGTGGTTGGTAGGGGGGGCTATCGTTTTGGATTTACTCATTAAACTTTTTCCTCCATCTTTTACTAGCATGGAAATTGAAGAATCATTGCTAGAATCGGATGGCCTGAAGGAGCCTGGTTCAAAGAAGAGGTAAGTACCAACCTCTTGACTCTTGATGATTCTGTAGTTCCCTTGTTTACTGTAATCCTATTTCTCAGACATATTTCATATTCTTGAGCCTTCAAGATTAGAGATAACATTATGATTAAAAAGAAGGGAAACGAACATGATTAGAAAATTAAAACTTGAATGTGACAAATGGGTAAGCTCAAAACTGTATCATTTAGAAGTATGCCTTACACCATTGTCCAATTGTCCATTGTGAACATTTACTGAATTGTGCTTTAGTGGTGGCAGAGTTATCAGCAGTAGATGAGGCCCTGTGGAGCCCCAACTCTAATGAGGTGGGGAATCCCTCGGCGCCAAAGTTGGGCATGGTTGCTATGTTTATTTTGGAGGTGGAGATGAAGAATGGATCTTTGCCACAATCTTAACTTTGACACCCACCCTCACCCAGATCTCTGGGTGTTTACAAGTATTATTTATGTTATTTTTTAATCAACAAAAAAATATTAATTATTTTTATATAATTAATGGTTTTGATAATAAATAATATGAACTAAATTTATATTTTTAAGCCAAAAATTCTATATTTCATGTATTGAAAACCACTTTTCTGTTTTAATATATAATTTATAGAAGACTTGAAATAAGGTTTTGGAAATCTCCAAGTGGAAACCCAATACAAGATCAATGAATCTGAGTGAATTTCCATTTTGTCCGCTTAAAATTAGCAGAGAAGACTAAGATTCCCTTGAGGTTTGGAATGGAGAGGCCATTTCCAGCCTTCGCCTTCACCTTCTTGTTGCTATTCTTAGAAGCCATGTCGAGAAAGAGTCATTGCAAATCGATAAGCTCTTAAAATCTTCTTTTGGGGGAACATTTTCATATAGCAATTGATGAGCTCTTGTGTCCTTGAACAAATTATTCAACATCACGTTCCTCGGAAAAGGAGAATAAATAACACTCTAACAAATAAAACGCTGCAGGGTCAGAACTGAATCAAGTTGTGCGTCTAGCTCAAAAGCTTGTAGGGAGAAGCTGCGGAGGGACAGGCTAAATGACAAGTAACCTCCTCCTCTTTATCTCTCTCATTCACATAACCATGTCATATGTAGCCAGATGGATATGTTATATTTCTATTAGGAATGAGTACATATGAAACTTGACAGGTTTCTGGAATTGGGCGCTATTCTGGAGCCAGGAAGACCACCGAAGACCGACAAGGCTGCCATTTTAATCGATGCTGTTCGGATGGTCACTCAGTTACGTGGTGAAGCCCAGATGTTGAAGGACTCAAATACAAGTCTATCAGAGAAGATTAAAGAATTGAAAGTAAGTCTTCTATAATTATATCTGACGAAGAAAAAGCGTTACTTTAATCTCTTATTTCCATTATCTCATGGTATTCCAGTGAAAGATTCTTTCATACTACAACATTTGTGATGTTAGGATGTTGATCTGCATACTCATAAAACTTCCAAATATTTCATTTTCCCACTTATTTAGGCTGAAAAGAATGAACTTCGTGATGAGAAGCAGAGGTTAAAAGTTGAGAAAGAGAAGTTGGAACAGCAACTAAAAGCCATGAGTTCACAACCTGGCTTCTTGCCTCCAGCAATCCCTGCCGCTTTTGCCGCTCAAGGTCAAGCACCTGGAAACAAGTTAGTTCCTTTCATCGGCTACCCAGGAGTTGCAATGTGGCAGTTCATGCCACCTGCAGCAGTCGACACCTCACAAGATCACGTACTCCGACCTCCTGTTGCTTAATAAGGCAACCAGAAAACGACTGGGATGGTTTGGGATTTGCATATTTTGACCCAAACATTTGTACTGATTGTACCATTGTTCTTGACACTTGTTTAAGAACCTTGTGTTAACTGGATGATTTGGTTGGATATATCTCAACTGTATTTGCAACTTTGTAGACTATTTATGGAATCAATATGCTGGTGTTTACATGTAAAAATGTGAATAAGCTAATCCAGCATGTTTAATGTTCATGAGAATAGGCATAACAATGTGATTTTTTGCCTTCAAGATTGCTAGTAACTGTACATAACAATTGTAGCAGCCTGTCTTTGGGAATACTTTTTTTTCTTTCTTTCTTTTTTTTTTTTTTTTTTTTGTCTTATTTGAAAAACATCTGGTGCCTTTTTTTAGTATTTTCAATTGAATAGTCCTAGCAAGTACAAATACTTCAACTGAGGTAAAGAATCCGTATTCCTTAAACCCTAAACACGCTATTTAACGTATCTAATTTTATGTTGCTGATCTTTTTCTGAGTAAAAGAGATAAACAACTCATCTAATATTTTTCAATCCAAAATTAAACAACCTATTTAAAGTTCATTCCCCCATTCAAAACTAAAGAGACAAAAATAATAAAAGATCAAATTTTAGAATCATCTTATGACATCATCACATTTAAGGTCCCACAAAGTCTTGTAAAATATAACACTCTCGAATATCTTTAACGAAGAAGGTTCTTCATTTATCTTCATACTTTTTCTCTAATCTTCTTTCCCTATCAATTTGTGTCTATTGCATTTTATTGATTATTGTACTTCCATAATTTTGATGTTGTTTTTTATTGTACTTCAGTGTTTGTATTGTTTTGTATCATTGTCAATTTGACATATTATGAATTATTTGTGGATTTATTGAATTACATCTAGTATTTTTATGTTAAATTTACATATATCATATATTTTTTTAAATAAAAAAAAATGTATCTTCAAAAGTATCATAATCTTAGTTTTTTAAAAATTGACACATCGTCGTATCCGTACCTTGCATCTGTAATGCTTCATAAAAATAATCTAATGAGTTGTTATTTTACACAAAATTTAGCTTATTCAACTCCTTTACCTTTCAATTTTTTTTAGTATATATATGAAATTTATGGGGAAAATTATATAGTGACAGATTTTTCAAGTAATTTTTTTTAAAAATAATTATTTATTTATTCTTGTTCTCTCCATAATCCAAATCAAAATGCTCCACTTTATCCATAAATCACTACCGCTAACTCATTCTAACACCAAGGGACTGTTTGGTACGCTGATCTGATATAACTTGTCTGTAGTTCATATGTCTGATGAGTGTATATGTCCAGAAGTTCATAAGTATGTATTTTGGGGTGCATAGTTGTTTTGTCTAAGATAATATAACTATTTTGAGGTACAGAGTTGAGTTCATATATCAGGGGCATTTGATGCTTTTTTTGAACTCTTCATAATCTGTTTTTATTATTACTATTTTTGTTTTGAAACTATTTTTTCAATAATTCTACTTATCTTTGTTTGAATAAAATATGAATTGCAATTTTTTGAAAAAGTTTTTTCTTTGATTTTTTTTTTTAATAAACTAGAACAACGGCTAACCAACTATATTTTTTGCAAGAATATAGTTAAGTAAATTTGAAACCAAAGAGAAATCAAAATTTTTTATTGCAAATTTTCCTCCATTAATTTCCTCATCATATTTTTATTTTTCTTATTTTCATATGGTTGCTCTATATTTTCCACCTGTCATTAATTTTTTTTAATGGAAACTCCCCCCTCATCTAGCAACCAATGCAATATCACTACTTTTTTTTTTTTCCAGCAATTGTATTTTCAATTTCTCCAAATTTGGAGGATTATCGAAAAACAAATCTCCATTTTTCATCATTGCTTACTAAAATATGCTCTAGAAAACAAATCTTTATTTTATGATTTTTTTGGTTAATTGTTTTTTGTGTTATGAGTTTTTGTTTTTGTTTTTTTTAAAAAAAAAACATTTTGTTCTACCATTCTACTACATACATACTTTCCAAATTCTTAACACTCGTTTGATATGCTAATTCATTTTACATATAAATATTGCACTTGAAGTAGACAAAATACAGTTATTTATATAATCAACAATCCTACAACACACTTTAACATTCATAGACCGTATATGTTGACATGAACAAAAAAATAGAGACAAAAATTGGTCGTCGGAGTTAGTTGCACAGATGTGGTTTTTGAAACCGAAAATTAGTTGTCAGAGTTTGGTCACTAAAGATGGATGTCGTCGCCAGTGATTGATCTTCAAAATTGGATGTGCAAATGCGGTCGCCAAAGTTTTCATTAGAGTGATTGTAGAAGCCCAAAATTGGTCATTGGAATCGGTCGCCAGAGTTGTCATCAGAGTGATTGTCGGAGCCCAAAATTGGTCACCGGAGTTGTCGTCAGAGTGATTATTAGAACATAAAAATGATCGTCGAAATTGGTTGCTGGAGTTGCCATCGGAGTGATTGTCAAAGCCTGGAATTGTTCGTCATAGTTGTCATTGGAGTGATCGTCGAAGCTCGAAATTGGTTGTCGAAATTGGTCATCTGAGTTGTCGGCAGAGCCCAAAGTTGGTCACCGGAGTTGGGAGTGTAAAATTGTTTGTTGGAATCGGTTCCTTGATGGGGCAAAGATACTTGATTGTGGCCAATGAATGGAACAATGAAGACATTGAACGAAGGGAGAGTTGGTAAAATATACAAACTCAACTCTACCGACATTTAAAGTTGGTGAGTCAAACAATGAGTTGGTATATTATATAAACTCAACTCAACTCATGTTGGTGAGCCAAACACCTCCTAATTGTTTCTCTTTGTTGCCTACTTTGTTATGTTCAAATTTTTGTAAGTCAACTAACAATCAAATTAATTTAGAGATAATACTTGGGTACATCATCCCTTCTCACTACTCACATAAAAAAAAATATTAAAAAATAATTTACCATATAACAAGTTATAATTAGACAATTTTGGTGGAATAAACAAAGATAGGTGTTACCCAAGTATTTTTATTAATTTATAGACCATTTAAATCGGTTAAACTTGATTTTTTATCCAAACGAATATATAAATATCCACAAGATGAGGCGAGGCAAGGCCAAAAATGGTTTCTCCGTCCTTGTCTCGAAAATTTTTTTTCCCACTCCCCCTTCCAATTCTCATGTAAACAGAAAATCTTCTCCAAGAAAAAAAGAAATAGTGAAAACTCATAAAAGTGAAGGGTGTGTTTGATAGAGAATTCATATTCTGTTTTATGTTTTCAAATTCACTGAGTTCAGCAAATATGTGTAGGTAGACCAACCCAAATTCTGTTTCTGAAAATTGTTTTAAGATTTTGTGATCCAAACGTGCAAATTTTAAAAAACAACTCTTTTATATTTGAATATTTCATCTTAAATTGCAAAATTATATTAAATATGTATAAAAACATTTGCAAATACAATATGTTATGTTATAAACTCAGTTCGATTTTTTAATATAATATGTATTTGTATAATGGATTATAAATTATAAAATATTACAAAATAATAATTATATAAATATTTTAGGTTAAATTACAAATTTTCTCCCTATGATTTTAAGAAGCTAAAATTTAATCAATCCCTAATTAGAATTTAGTCCATTTGGTTTGATAAAATCATATAAAATAGTTTCGTATGTAAGGACTATTTATCAAGGTTTTTCAAAACATAGAGACTATATATGATGTTTTATCAAACTATAAAGACTAAAGTCCTATTTTCTCAAAATCATAGAAACTAAATTTACAATTTAACCAAAATTTTAAATAAATCAATAAGAGTTTGTTGTTACAGTGAATAATTAAAATTGGTTTTATAATTTATAAATATATAATATCAAACACATTTAAACACTATTTTAAATTAGAATCAAATTTTTGAGAATGTTATCACACATATATTTAAAAATATAAAATATAATTTCTATACCAAACTTTTCCCAAGAACTTATGTTTTCCAAAGTTAACGGTCACCAACAAAACATTATCCAGTTATGGTTGAAACTTGGATGAAGAACTCGCGTCTCATTTTCTTCTTTCTTTTCTCTCATCAATGGCCTTCAATCTTCTCAAATTTCATTGCCAAATAACCGAAGCTGCTAAACCCATTTTCCCTAATCTACTCCCCACCAAGAATTTCTTCCCTCTCCTTCCAGTTCCGCCCTCTCAGCTCCTCCCAAATCCACATTTCCATGTCTCCTTCTATCTTGCTCATCCAACTCACAAATTAAGAACAATCCCTTTTATACTTCATTCTTCTTTGTCTTCTTCAACTCCACCCACCTCAAAAGACGATGCCATTTCCCAGGCCAAAACCTGCCTCTGTACCACACTCGAAAAGCCCCTCAACAACATTAGGTTTTCCGGCAGGATCATCAAGAAGGTAAAGCAACCCAGATTCCGAGTGGAGATTCCGGTCGTTGATGAGTCGCCCGGGTCTCTGATCGAGCTCGCTTTTGAGGTGTTTGGGGACTTACCCATTAAGAGAAAAGGGTCCCCTATTAAAATCTTACTCGTTTGTTCTAACCCCATGTTGGCTGAAGCTGCTAGTAAAGCCTTTCAGTCTCGTTCTTCTGATCAAGTTGAACAGATAGACGTTTCTTCAGTTGATAGATTAGATGCTAGAATTCTGAATTCTAATGATGTGGCAGTGTTTTTGGGGCTAGACTCTTCTCAAATTCGAACTATAAAGACTGTTACAGATGGGTTTTATCCTAAGCCAGTGGTGATTTTCAACCCCAAATGGACATTTGAGGAGGAGAGTGAATTTGGTGAGCTGAGTGGGTTTATTGGGTCTTTTGAGGTGATTTATTCCTTCATGGGTTTGGAAGTTCAAGGGATTTTGAACAAGAGAAAAGGGGTGATTTTCAAGTGTGTGAGAAATGGGGTTTTGAGTGGTGAGCTATGGAATGTGCTTGTTGAAGAGGAAGGAGGAGAACTGAAGGCGGTTTCGAAGTTCAAGGCGCGACCATCAATAACAGAGGTTGAGAATGTGTTGTATAATTTGATGGCCATGAACTCACCCATCACCAA
Source organism: Cucumis cinereus (assembly GCA_037974625.1). NCBI lineage: Eukaryota > Viridiplantae > Streptophyta > Magnoliopsida > Cucurbitales > Cucurbitaceae > Cucumis > Cucumis cinereus. The sequence goes on from JBBPDJ010000020.1 coordinate 17,669,133, forward strand.
GTCTGCAAAGTTCTTGAGGGATTTGGTCTCAAACGTAACTGGAAAACAGTAAGTTTCATGTCCATGTCCATCAGCCTCCCTATTTGCCTTTAGGTCCAATCTAAACCTAATGTACTTGCTTTTGGAATGTTCTCTTTAGTTCTCCAGTCCCTGTTCTTCCATCTTCTATGTGTGGCTTTTAGGAAAATGACTGTCCATTTTGAAAATGACATGAATGTTTGCATGCATAATATGAATTAAGTTAAAATACACTATTCGTTGTGTACTTATGGCTCTTAAATTATTCTAATTCTTATACTTCTATATTGGTTAAGTCTTTGAGTTAATATTTAATTAAATATTTGATTGAGAAATAGCTTATTCCTAAATATAAGCAATTAAATGAAGTTGACATATCTCCTAAGGTGATTCAATTATCTGCCTATTTGTATACCTCAATAACAATAAATTTTTTAATGTTTAAACCAAGGCTTCATTTGATTATTTTGTAATCTGTTTACGCTGGACCATTACATAATTCTTGTGCAATTGGTTTCCACTAATTACTGGTCCTACTAAGCCTGTTTATCATGACTCCATTTGTAGTAGTGTTCTCTTTAGTAATTAGTATTTTAAGTAGAACTGTACGTTTTTAAGACTAGTTGATGTAATTCTCAGTTTGCAATGCAAAGCCTTACATTTTCAATTTTTGTATCATAACAAAAGTACCTAAATCTACAAAAATTTGGAAATGGCATTCGGGTTTTATGTGTATAAGGAAAGAAAAAGTTACTAGTATTGAAAGATGGGAATGGAGAAAAAGATGAAGAGCAAGCAGAATCCGAAAGTAAAAGTTGCAGCTATCATCTCGTATCCCGTATTAAAGAACTCTCGTATGTTTCTTCTTTGCATTTACAAGTAATTCTTTATCATCAGTTGGAGAAAATTTCTTCCCAACCTAGGAAGCTCTTATATGGCAGCTCTTGATAAATTTATCAGAGAAGCTGATATATTTTGTCCACAATGGCCGGAGCTGTGGAAAGGCTATCTCTAGCCATGGCTTCGCTCGGCCATTAAAGTGGATGACTCCAGCAGTCTCTGCATCAGCAAAACTTGTATTCTCTTGATACCCTAGGCCCAGCATATGCCAAAATGGATCAATGATATGAACGTGACCATGAAATGCTATAAGGCCAGGAGGCAAAGTCCCAAGCTGCCATAAACTTAGGTCCGATTTCAAGTTCTGGATAGCAAACAGTTTCCATTCAGCCCAAATATGTTTGAAAATGTAGATTACATAATATAGCAAGTGAAATTTTGATTCATGATTCAATTGAACCTTACCTGTTCAAGCCAGTGATGATATGTGAGGCTTATGTTGGTCTTTCTCCAGGCTTCAAGATCAAAGATGTTCATTCCGTAGGCCCATGCACATTCATTAGGATCAAAAGTTTCTGCTATTAAAGGATGTGAGAAGTTCAGATAGTTCTTTAATCGCTTGGACATGACAAATTTATCTTCTCCTCTACATGTTTCCACAGCTCCATTAACCTTCCCATTCATATCAATGTCCCACAAAGGTGAAAGATCAGTTTGAATCACAATGTCATCATCCAAGAACACTACCTTCTTGAGACTTGGGAACAACTGCATGCAGAATTTCCGTTCATTAGGATTACATAGTAAAGCATCAAAGATAGATCTCTTGGGAGTTTTGCCTTTGATGGAACACTTTCTTGCCAGTTTACAAGAAAAATCAAAAGAATGTCTTTCTTCAGATAAAAACAAGGGTTAATTATGTTTCATAAAGAGAGCTTGTTACCTCTGGTAAATGGATACGAATGTGATTCATCACGGAATTATATTTGGGACTTAGTGCCTGCAACTTTGATGCAATGATATTAGGTTTTTCAGTCTCATTTGCAACAATGGCCGATGAGCCTCCTCTAAATTGTGACCGGACCTTCTGGTCTTTTTCCATTGCTTCCAAAACTGGGACCTTACCTTTTGTAAACCAGTCAAAATGATGCAATGCCTTAACCTCAATAATTGCAGGTGATAAAGAGTGAAGGGAAAACCATGCTTGCATAGGGAAGTAAGTCTTTCTATCGGTGATTATATGGAGAACAACTTTCTGCGGGCGTAAAGCATTGCTCACGAGGGATTTGGCAACGACAGATGCAGCAAGCACATTATCAGTGGCAAGGACGAAGTGAAAGTAAGAATTATCAACGAGGGCAGGTACAAGTTCTGCTGAAGGAAGCTGGAGGCGAGCAGCTGCATTGGTTGAGTGCTCATTGGCAAGCCTGAGGGCAAGGCAATGGAGCTGCTTTGGTATGCTGCTAGATGCTACATGCCTATACAAGTATTCTTGAATTTTGGCAGTTCTGGTTCTTTGTTCCATAAGGCTGACCTGCAAGATACGTATGAACTTCAAATTAATACCTTTATAATATTGAAACCTGACAAATATAATACCTTAGCTAAGATGTTCTAAAGGATTTTAAACAATACGATTGTGGAAGTGGTCATTTGTTTCTAAAATGATGGCCATATCTCCTTGAGATTGGACACTTCATTCTCCTCACACACCTAACGCTAACATAATTGGATTTTTAGGTAAAGGGTGTGCTTCAAGAGGTTGATGGATAATAATTAATAATAAATTAAGAGATGAGGGATAATAACCATTTCTCTGAGTTTGAGAGCAAAGGTTTTTGCATCTGGTTTGATTTCCTTTATCTCAGCCATAAAATCTTCTAGTGTCTGAGGAATATTGTCTAATCTTTCTTGAAGTTCATCTTTGCTCATAGGTTTATCCAATATTTGATACATAACATCTGGAACCTGACCCAAAATACAACAAAATATAGAAAGTTTTAGTACAAAGTTCATTAAAAGTACCTACATAGACATTGAAATATGCCATCAGAGCAGAGGTTTGGAGATTACTTTCGGTTCCAATCTGCTCCCCAAGAGCCTTGGGCCTAATTTTTTCCCCAGACAACCTACCATAAGATAAAGAAGTTTAGACTATTAGAAGCTGCCATGACTTATTTTCAAGTCATATTGTTTATTCAATCATCCTAATTTTCTAATTTATTTATCATAATCATGTCATTAATGTTACAAAAAAATAAACTTATTTCATGTGTTAATTTAGGCTTTGTTTGATGACCATTTAGTTTTTTGCTTTTGAGCATCAACCTTATACATACTACTTCTACCTATGGATTTACTCATGCTGTTATCTATTTCTTGGGAGTGTTTTCAAAATTAAAACTAAGATTTGTAAACTTGGATAAATTCGTTTTTAAAAACTTGTTTCTTTTTTTGAATTTGGCTATACATTCAAATATTTATTTATGAAAGTTGAAACTATCGTAAAAAAGAGCGAGTAAACAAACACAATTCTCAAAAACAAAAAATGAACCATAATATTTCATCTTACATTGTTAGATTGCAGTAAAGTTAATACGCTTGTTGGGTTTTTGGAGCTATAAAAGATAGGACATTAGACAATAGTGGGCATTGAGAAAGTGCATAGAAAAACAAAAAACTTCTATCTTATGCTTCTAAAACTTGCTTAGGCTGCACATCTTAAGTTTGGCATAGATAGGCTCTAGTTAGATGCCTTCCATACTTTCCTTTTTGGGTTCTCTCTACTTCAGTTTCTGCTGTTCTTGTTTTTAAGTTTATTGATAGTAAAGCATCTCAGAAATGAGGATCAAATTTGTACCGATGAGATTTGTTTAAATTTCTTCAAATATCTTCAAATATTTCATTTAAGTAATAATAAATCTATCTTAACTGGGAAATAGATAATTTATTTTAATAATAATCTATAACAGATCCCAGAATGTAAGTATCTGCATCTTCATCTCCCTTCTTATTGTTTTCCTTTAGGCAAGACATTGAGGGATAAATCTTTTTTGTTTTGAAAAGCTTTCAGCAGACATTATTCAGAATTCTCTTTTTTCTGTATATGCAAATTCTTCTGCTTCATCTGTGTGTACAAGATAGAGAGATTGGGGGGAAGAGAGACCAAAGCTTAAAAGTAATGTACCTAGAGTAGAACATTTGCTTTCTCCATCAATCGTATCAACTGCTGTCAACACGAACACAAACCGGAGAAGAAAGGTGAAAAATAGAAGTGAATAGATAAGCATTCGACATGAAACCCTTCTTGATCCAACCTTCACTTTGATGTATTCTCTAACACCTTTGCCTGGGAGGACTGTGACATGCCTCAAACTTGGTGATATATGAAGCTGCATTATTTTCCAACAGAAGCAAACAACAGCTCGTGCTAAAAACACTACTACAAACGGCAAATTGAAGTGAGACCCAAATCCCAGGGAAAGCTAGCCAGGTTAGAGTTCTTCCTTTGAGACAGTTATTTCATTTGACAATCTCCCAAAGAAGAACTGAATTTGAATTGCAAGATCCAAGGAATAGATATGCTGTTTTTGATGGTGTTTAAGGTTGCTATCTCTTACCTAACCTTGCTTAGTATTTGGGCTAGATGTTTCAGCTTTTATCAGTAAGTGGTTTTTTTGAATTCAAAGGAGAGGGAAGGGGGTTGTTAAGAAGAAAGGGACATGGGACTGATAAGAAGCTATGTCTGTTTTACTGGTTTCTTTTCATTTTCAAGAAGGGAAGTTTAGAAGGAACAAAATAAGAAAGAATAAATAAATAACTTCAAACTTTCTTTTAAAGCAGAAGAAGAAGAAGAAAGAACTTGAAATGTGAAACAGGGGATAAGGGGGGAGGGGTTGGTGTTTGGCTTGGCTTTGCCTTCACATGAAGTTTACAAATGTTAGTCTACAAAAGAGTTTGAACTCTGAAAGAACATAGTTTCTAAATAGAAAAGGACTTTTCCCCTTTCTCCTTCTCTCTCTTCTGTTGGTTTGGTTGGTCTTTTTTGGAGTGAAAATGCAGAAACCTTTTTTTTTTAATCCTTCTGTTGCATGTTTGCCTTGTGATTAAGTTAATTCAAGCTATGACAAGTCCTTAATTTTTCCCTAATCAAACAAATTCTCATGATTACTCCATTAAATTTCTCTTGAAAAGGGATTGATCGTTCCATATTTTACTAATCGCTGAGGGAAACTTCAGATTGGATTGTTCCTTTCATCAAATATTGTGCTGTACTTTCTCAACCACCATGCTGATTTTAAACTCACTTCATTTGGTTAAAGTGAGTAAAAAGGCAAAATTTCCTACAAATTCACAATACATACGTTTCCTTGATTTGTATTATTAGTACCATTGTTTGTTATGAGCATTAAATTCTAATGTACATAATTCTATCAATAAATTTTCCATTTTAATGAAATTTTTGCAGCTATGAAGCATTTGGTTTGTTAATGTTGTTTGTTCTGTATTATTTCCATTAAAGAAGTAATGATCTCAAGTCTAGAGTAGGTATACAATGCTAATAATATCGATTTATGAAATGCTTAATTAATAATATATTTCCTTTTATTTAGAAATCAAGCAGACCAATGATTTGATTCAGACTATGAAATTACACAAAGCAGAGCGGAAATTCAGAATGAAGTTGAAGGATTGGCAATGGAAGATTGAGATTTTTATTGCCAAGAAACCACAATTACAATCATCTGTAAACAAAATTCTTCATTGCTGCACTTAAATAAAAGAAGGGGTTTTTTGAAATTTGAACATAGAACAGAAGGTCGATAGAAATCAAACACCGGTGTCGAAGTCATTTCTCCCAGATTGCAAAGATGGGTTTGGTTTCTTTAGGGAACAAGAAGACTTGAAGGCTTGTATTTGAGACTCGCACTTGACACGATCGCCATTGTTTTCCTGCAAACATTTCTTGAGAGCTTCAACGTCACATGGCGATGAATTTTTCGTCACAGCCCTAGATTTCTCAGTTACACCATCCATCGAATTTCAACAAGTAAGCGGAGAATTTTGATTTTCTGACGCAAATTAAATTGAAATGGGGAAATTGTAGAAAATTGTAACTGTGGAAGGGAGGTGTAAATCCGATCGAACACACTCCGCGCGCGCAGCCGATGAACCACCGCTGCTCGATCTAAAGAAGAAATGCAAGGATAATGAGATTTTTATGTACACGACTCAAGTCCGGCCATTGGGGGAGGAGGTGTTAATGGGATCGAATCGTAAAGTAATATAGTTCAAAAAGTTTTTGGACATTTTATACCTACTTGTAATACAAAATTTATTTCGTTTTTTTTTGTCAATATAACTTTTTTTTTTTTACTGTTTTTATGCTTTACGATCCCATATATGTTCTATTGATTATTTACGCTTTCTAACCTTCTTTTGATATTCATTTTCAATAATTTTCATTATGTTTAAGTTTTTCAAATAATCTCAGAATGACTTAATAAAACTAGTGAAAATTAACATTTTGTCTCACCTATTATAAAATTGTTGAAGCATTAATGAAATGTTTATTTCAATTGCGATTAGCTCCTTAAATAGTAGATTTTGTATTGCAATGGAGCGCACATGTGACCTTGATTGGACAATTGTTGACAAGAAGCTTCCTTTGCATTTTAAGTTAGAGCTTTTTGATTAATTGCATTTTTATCGTTTCTTGCCCTTTACTTTTATGTATTTTCAACTATCCTTCCAAATCAAATCGCCCATTTACCACTTTAACTGTAAACGAGATTCGATGAGCTAATCTTCTGCGTTTCCTTGTGGTTCGACCTCGTTCATGCTACTGATACTACTTGTTAGTTGAAGTTCTTTGATTAGTGATTTCTAAATATTATTGATCGATAGAAAGTCTCGACACCTTTTTCGTCTGTCACGTGGCTCGACGTGACTAATACTTTTAGTGTCGTTTTTTGACCTTTAACAACATGTTTTATGTGACATTGAAAGTGATTTTTCTTGTTTGAGATATCAAGTTCAAACTTTTGGATGGAGTTTAATACCACAAATTCGTGGTGTCTTTCAAATTAGGGCTGTGAAGTAGGCACACACCCCTAAGAATGGGGAACAAAACTCCAATTTCCAATTAAAAAAAATGTACCCATTTAAACTCCAAAGTAAATCAATTTAGATCTTCCGTTAATTATTTATAACTACTTTACTTGATTTCATTTAAGATTCGATTCAAATTCACTTAAAGATAATTTGTACGGTAAAAAAAGGATACCCAATAATTATACCCAATAATTCTTTCTAAATAAGTTGATTAAAATAATAGAAGATGATAAGACGAGAGTAAATCCTCCATATTACTGAAAAAATCACTATTATCCGTTCCCTTCCAACTTTTCTATTAATATAACGTTAATCCTTGCATTTAATTCCTAAACAATTGTTTAAATTAATTCACTTATAATAATTAACCATCTTAATTATGATACATTATAAAGTTTAAATATTTGTGAAATACATACAATTATTTAATCTTAAAACCTAATTAGTGACATTTTATTTATTTATTTATAATCAATTTCCATTTTGGAGCTTTGCGTGAAAATAAAGTTTGGATACGTTTCTTCAATTTGAATAAAGCACAAATCCCAAAGTATCTTCTTTAATCCCAAATATATTATGTCTTAGGTATCTTCTTTTGATGTATATGATAATATAATAGTTCTCAATAACTCATATATTTGTATGGAGCCATAATAATAAGTTGGCGATAATAGTTTTTACTCTTGAAGGTGTTACATTACATTTTATAAATTCTTGAATATTCAACCATTTATTTTTAAAAATAAAGGTATTCGTGAGGTTTTCAAAATTTAAATTTTAAACTCCAATTTTAGCCTTTAGTGTTCATGTATATTAATTAATTTTAAAAAATTATAAGTGAAATTTAATTAATTAAATTTTACTATTTTTGATGTTTGCACATTTATCATTCATAATAGGTTTAATAAACTAGACCCTAAACACACAATTTTTGGTTTTGCAAAAATTTCAAAACTCAAGGCTAATGCATATTTGAAAATGGAAAATTACAAACATGCCCTCACATTGTGCATCATTGATACACTTGTTATGTCTCACACTTTATTCATACCCAACTTCATATCATAAGTGTTCCGATTGGCTAATGAAAATTTGATGATTCTGGTCTTAAAAGAATTCTAAAAGTGTAGTTTTTGGTGAGGGCTGCCAAAGAGAAATAGTCTTGGAAAGAACTTCAACTATTAAAGAAAAGCACGAAAGTTCAGATTTTGAAGGAATCTAGAGCAACCTTCAAAGCTTTGAGTCCAATCGATTCAATACTTGGAATTTTGATTTGAAATTTTAAGGTAAGTTAGTTCAAAGGAGTTCAAGCAAGTTTGTAGAGGAAGTTTCTTGATTTGAAAAATGAAATTTTAGTTATGATTTTTGGAAGTTGAAGTTGGTTTCTGGAATTACGCAGAGAGGTTGAGCATTGGACCAGCCACAAAATGGGTGGCTAAGCATCAGGGCGTGTGCATGAGAAGTGGCGCGCGAAGGTGAGCTGATTGTGTTGAGTTTGTGTGAGAGTAGCCCAATGCATAGTTGGGTGGCAGGACTTGCGCGTGCCAAGCTATGTGGCAGGGACATGGGTGCATAGAGGATGTAAGCGCGACAGGGCTGAGCGGAATGATGGGCACACAAGACATGTTCTGTGAGGTTATCACGTGACTTAGCACCTTGATAGGGCCGACGTGCGCATGTGTGCGCCAGCCTTGGCAGCCCAATGCACTAGCCATGCATAAGTGTCTTTTTTGGCCTTTTTTTTTTTAAAAAATGTTTTTGTGAATTTTTTAGCAAAGTTTGAAAGTTTTGAGGATTTAGGGGATTAGTTCAAGACTTAATTTTCCTATTTAAGGTCAAAAGGAAACTGGACAAATATTTAGAGCCGAGAGAATTAGCTCAAATTCGTGAGTTACAAAATGAATTTAAATTTTGTTTCAAAGCATAAATTACAAATTAGAACTTTAAAGCAAGCTTTGAGTTATCAAGTATGACTATTACCGATTGCTTAAGATATTTCAAAGCTTGGGATTTGATAAACTTAAATTAAGTATTTAAGCAAAGCATGTTCTTAATTGCTTTTGCTAGCATGTTCTTTACTCTTTCACTATTATCATTATAGATATTGTTACCAAATAAATACAAAAAATATGTTTAGTTGTAATGATGATGATAACAATAAACGATAACAGTAATAGTAAATGCAGCAAATTCATAATTCCAAGTATGATCGTTTCGTTGCTACCGCAGGCTTTACGCAATCAATCAGATCATATAGATATCCTTTCAACACAACATAGGTCATCGAAAGGATCTCGGAGACCCACCAAAGCACGAAAGCTAGAATCTTTCAAAAAATAAATTGTGATTGCGGGCCATTACAATTGGTCTTTCAACAAAATCCTATTACGATTATATCAACTTTTATAACGGATTGATAAATGTGACCCAAAATCACTCTAACATTACATATCATTCAAATTGCTTACCAAACAAACTCCAAAAAGATCGAGTTTCTAATTTACAAAAAGAAAAAAATCTAATAAATTTTAACACGTACCAAATATCGGGTCGTGCAATGTGAACATTCCGGCGCACGTGCAGAGCACTCGCCCGCCAGAGCAGCCGACCCGGTTGGTGTTTTCGGGATTCCCTCCGGCCGAAAGCAATTCTTCAGACACAAATGCTGATCTCGCAGTGGTAGATTCCAAAGCCCCAGCATCAGCATCAGAATCAGCAGGGCCATGCTTCTTCCCATTCCAATCCTAATCTTTGATCCCAACCCCTAAATTCCTTTCGTCTCTCCAAGATCTACAACTTCTCTACTCCACTCTCTGCTCCCTGCAGCCGCCTCCACCCCCATGGAGTCCATTCTTGCCCGTGCCCTTGAGTACACTCTCAAGTACTGGTTGAAATCTTTCACACGGGACCAGTTCAAATTGCAAGGCCGGACCGCTCAGCTCTCCAATTTGGGTTAGTTCTCTCTGATTCCTTCCTTTCCTAATTTCTTCAATTTCATTGCTTACTTCTATCAATACCCATAATTCCGTTTTTCGTTTTGAATTTTGGTAGATATCAATGGCGATGCTTTGCATTCCAGTATGGGGTTGCCGCCGGCGCTTAATGTTACCACGGCGAGGGTTGGCAAGTTGGAGATTATGGTGGGTGGCTAATTGCTTAGAAGTTTCCCTGTCTTCCTTTAGATGATTGATGATTTCTGTTTGGTGGCTGAGATCCATTGGAAATGTGATTTGTCGCTTTTTTTTCGCTTGTTGAACTATGTGAAAGTATAAAATTATGGTATAATGATGGCTGTCTGTTATTTTTGGTTTGTGGGTTTATTGCACTGAAGAAGAAGGTGGAATTTCGGCTGATCTTTGCAGTGGTTTATATGTTTTGTGTACTTCGATTCTTTCCCTAATTGAGTTTTGTTCTTGTGATTGTGTAGTTACCTTCGCTGAGTAATGTACAAGTAGAGCCAGTCGTTGTGCAAATAGATAAATTGGATTTAGTTTTAGAGGAGAATCCAGATGCAGATGTGGGTAGAAGCACGAGTAGGTAATTCACATGTATCTCTTCGTCTCTCTGCCCCTCCCCCTGGTCCTTGCTTCTTACCATTTTGTAAGCTTTATGTATCAACTTTGGATGGATGCTTTTCTGATCTCAATTAGTTATAACTGAGCCTTTGCTTTTTCTAACTTGCAGTAGTCAGACTTCTTCCAGCACCGTGAAGGGTGGCGGTTACGGGTTTGCAGATAAGGTAAAACGTTTTTGCGTAATCACTCTGGTTGACTGAAACTCAAAAGTGCTAAAGTTATCTTAAATATATTTGATATTTCCTAACAACGAATGGTTTGGTTGATCCATTCTCATTTCACGAAACTTTGTTGGATATGCTCTTATGAATAAGAAGTTCATTCTAGATTAGGACAAATTTCACCCCATCACATGCAATCTCATAAAAACTGATAAATATTGGGCTTTTGGCTATATCTATTTATGGATCAATGATGGACTGTTTCTTTTGCCTGTCAGCCAATTTCCTATATTATTCTGCTTTCTTCAATTTTAGTTTTTTTGAACAAGTACCAAAACATCTCATTGTAGAAATCAAAAGAGATTACTCCTCAAAAGATAGAATTTCCACCAGATAGTGAAACAAAAAATGACAAAAGCAATAAGAAATAGCATAAAATAGAAAGAGCAACAGAGGGAAAATAAAAGCACTAAAATTCAGACAAATATCCTTTATAGAAATTCTGTTAAAAGGCTCAACCGAGGTGAGGCTTTCAAACGAGCTGATTGAAAACGATCAAGCCAAAAAAGATGCTTGTTTTGGAAGATCCTTTGATTCTTTTCCAACCAAAATAAGAGGCTTTTAATGTCGTATCCACTAAACATTTGCCTTTAAAATCAAAGGACCAATAAGCAAATTTTGGACCTTTTCCTTGAAAACGTTGGAGAAAACCCACAGAAGATTAAATAAAGAAAACAATTTGTGCCAACAAGCTCGAGAGTAGATTCAATAGAAAAGATATGATTAATAGTCTCCCCATTCTACCAGCAAAGAGAACAAACTGAAGGTACGAGAAAAATGAAAGGGAGCTTCCTTTGTAAAACTTCATTAGTGTTGAGACTACCATGACCATGATAAAAAAACATTAATTTTTCTTGGGGCACATTAATTTTTCTTGGGGCATCTCTATTACCGATTCTAGATTCTACAGCGATATGGTATCTCCATTACTTTTCTAGTGCGAAAGCAGCAACAAGAAAGTTAGATATTGTACTTGCTCAATGAAGTTGGGGTTTTATCCAATCAAAAAGAAGGATGTTGGCTGTTGGAAATTCTTAGTTTTTGATGGCAATAGTTCACATCCTCATTCCTCTCTTTGGCACTTATATGTAATTTACATTCCACATTCATATATACGTTTAGATCCCTGAGCTCTTCATCTATAATAGATTGCAGATGGGATGACAGTAGAGGTTCGTACAGTCAATCTGCTACTTGAAACTGGTGGTGGATCACGACATCAAGGAGGAGCAACCTGGTGAGTTCTGGTTATTTCCTTATTTGCCTTTATTCCCTCTCTCTCCCTCCACCCCCCCCTGCCCAGTGGTGGATCTATAGTAGAGGTGCTTGTTTTGGTTCTTCTTGAGGAATTTTCCTTTCTTTTTCCAAAGGCATTCTTATCCACCTTTTACTATTTATGTAATGTATATGTTACTATTTTTAATGGCTTAAAATTAGATCAAAATATATTTTTTTGTTTAATATATAATGATATTGCATGATATTTACCATTGCCCCCAGAATTGTTTAATATATAATTACATTGGTATTAGGGGCAGGGGTTGAGATTACCCCCTCCCACCAAAATTGGTACCTTTTACTATTTTTAAATACTTAAAATTAGATCAAAATATCAAGCCCTCCTAAAGTAAAGTTTTGTATTTGCCATTGCCCACCTCCTCTTTTTGTTAGTGATACCATTGCTGTATGTGTTTGAACTTTTGCATGTATGGTTTTCATTCAGATGCATACAGTGTAAAACACTAGCACCCAGCCAATTAATTTGTCAGCTATAGTTCAATCGATGGCTTATGACTTGAAGGGAAAAATATCCTCTCTTTCTTTTTCATCAATAAAAAATTATCTTCCCAGAAAAAAAATGCTTTTGAATCCTGTCATATGTGTTAACCTTCTGGCTTCTTGAAAACAAATAACTGGATGAATGTGTAGATATTCAACGGAAATTTGACTCTCCAAGTCAGTTTATGATTAAAGTATGAAGAATGCTAAGTTTTTCCTGAGGACACACAAAAAACTTACATTTTTAGATTCAAGCTTCAAGGGTCTGAATATGTAATCTGGTTTTGAGGATCTGTTCTTTGGTTGTCAATATCCGAGTTCCAGATTGCAGTTAAAAGAGCTGAGGCCAAGGATCTTACTTGGGCAGTATGTTTTCTGTAGGTTGTAGTTCTATGTCCTTAAGTTTTAAAAATTGCCGTTTAAAGATGCTATGGTGGCCTGCATGTGTCTATTTGTAGTGCGTGAAGGATTGGGGGACTCTCAGCTTATTTATCCACACATCTTTCAGTATCTAATCTTGTCGTACGAGCTCACCTAAAAGAAAGGAAAAAAAGAAAAATGATGACATAAACTATTCACAAAATATTGTGCCTTTCTAATGTCTGTGTCATGTAACCAAATGAAATCCCCTATCTAGTAATAAAGTCCTACAAAGATTTCAGTCATGACGTGTAGCTTTACATCTGTTAAATATTGTGTTACTACTTAGCTCTCGTGTTATTTCCTTTTTGCTTCCCTCTTCTTTGTAGGGCTTCACCTTTGGCATCTATCACTATACGCAACCTTTTGCTGTATACTACAAATGAAAATTGGCAGGTAGGTTTCACTTTGGTGTGACTGATATTTTTAGTCACAATATATATTTTCTGACAACTTTTCCATCATAGGTGGTAAATCTTAAGGAAGCCCGTGATTTCTCTGCAAATAAGAAATTTATATATGTTTTCAAGGTAATCCTAGCTTCTTTGTTTAGTTTATTTGGTATTTACTTTTTATTTTTTTGAGATTTGAGTAAGAAACTACATTCTCTTTGAATGCATGAAAAGTTACCAAAGTAGAAGTGAATTTTAAAACCACTGAAGCTCACAAAGAATGTCTGTAGTTTATAACAACGAAGAAATCAGAACAATGACATTTTTAGCTTAGTACAATGTTATGGAAGTCTAAAAGTGGCCTTACTTTTTTTGAAGGAGGCAAAAGGTAAGTCTTAAGAAACAATGAGGTGTAACCCTAAGCTTATATATAAAAAATGCATTGATAAGGCTTTCTTTTGTTTATCTTAATGAATCTATAGTTTCTTACCTGAAAAGGAAATGCATGGATGAGAATCATGTATAGCTTAGGTGTTATTAAACAAGAAGATTGCGTAAAAGTAAAAAAAAAAAAAAAAAAGAAAACAAAAAGAACCACGTCCACCATTCCCAACTTTCTCATCACTAAAATCGACTTGATTTTTGGTTTTTGTCTTCAATTTTTTGTAAACCTTGGTAGTAAATAGTTGTTGGGCTAAATTACTAGCTTGTAGTGTATTGGCCTTAAACAGATGAGTGAATTCTAATATTTTTTAAGAATGTGAAAATTTATCACATTCTTCTAATCATTTTGTAAGGCATATGAACTCAGGGCCTCAATGTGTTCTTATGGAAATATAAGCCTCTGCTATAATAGATGTTAGCTTCTTATTATTCAAAGAAACCATTAAACTAAGGCTACAAATTAAAATTTCACTCTAAGGTGAGCCTAAAGGAGTGAGCATCAAACGCCTTTCAAGTTTGTTATTTGAATGGAACGTGTGTTGGCCTGCCTCCTCTGTCCATGCTTCATTTGAATCTAACCTGCAATAATGTTATGTTTATTGACTCATAATGCTAAATTCTTCTTGATACTAGAAACTTGAATGGGAATCTTTGTCAATTGATCTTCTACCTCATCCGGATATGTTTGCTGATGCTAATTTGGCTCGTGCTCAAGAGGGACCAATTGGTAGGGATGATGATGGTGCTAAACGTGTTTTCTTTGGTGGAGAGAGATTTATTGAAGGAATATCTGGTGAAGCTAATGTAATACAAGTCTGATGTTTCAGTTTGTTTCTTGATGAACCTGTCTTTATGGTGCAATCTTAGAGAGCTCAGAACAGCTTATAGAATTATGATTGTTTTGAAATTCTGATACATTTTGTTTTGTAACCTTGAACAGATAACATTGCAAAGGACCGAACTAAACAGTCCACTTGGTCTTGAGGTGAATTTACATATTACAGAAGCTGTATGCCCAGCCTTAAGTGAACCAGGTTATTAAATCATTTGGTTTTAGATCGTGAACAAAGTGTTGTAAGATGGTGATCTATCATGCTGATGGGATTTATCTATGACATTAACAGGACTTCGTGCCTTTCTTCGCTTTTTGACGGGATTATATGTCTGTCTGAATAGAGGAGACGTGGATCCGAAAGCTCAGCAGGTTATCATTTACTCTGCTCTTTGAAATGTACTTCTGAATAGGCTAAGGGAAATCTCACACATCTCTCTCATTCTTGTTTTCATTGGCAGCGTTCAACAGAAGCGGCAGGACGTTCTTTAGTTTCTATTATTGTAGACCATATATTTCTGTGTGTGAAAGACCCTGGTTCGTACCTTCTGTCATAAAAAATGGGGGGGGGGGGGGGGGGGGGGGGGGGGGGGGGGGGGGGGGGGGGGGGGGGGGGGGGGGGGGGGGGGGGGG
>JBBPDJ010000020.1:17684500-17717863 GCA_037974625.1 Cucumis cinereus
TATATATATATAAGAAAATTGGAGTGGATATGAATAGCAATTTGAATATGTTATTTTGTCGATGTGTCACACATATTTGATGTTTTGTAAATATGGTAAAACCATAAAATCTAAATTTCTAATTATGAGGTGAAACGGTGGGAGTTATAAAATACATTACGAGCAAAAATGGTTGATACTCTTTATCTTTCTATTTTCCTTTTTTTCTCCCTTCCCTTCCTCATTACTCTCTACTTCTATTTTTGTGAACTATCTGACATTTGTTTATATAAAATAAATAAATAAATAAAAGTACACATTTTAATTAAGGTATATGAACTAAAATAAGAAGAAAGATAATATATAAAAGGATAAATCATAAAAAATATCATTCAACTTTATATTTTGTGTCAAAAATACATTTAAACTTTCAATAGTTTCAAAAATACCCTCAAACTTTCAAAAAGAGTTAAAACATACCCTCACCGTTAGTTTTGGATGAAGATCGTTAAAGTTTTATTTCAAAAATACGTATGAGCTACTGAAAAGTTTCAAAAATACCCTTGGACTTAAAAAAAAAAGTTTAAAAATTACTCTCACAATTAGTATATGAACTGAAATCATTAATATCGGGTTGCAAAAATAACTCTAAATTTAAAATATCTCTATCGTTAGTATAGTGATAAATTTATTTGAAGTTTTCTTAAATTAAAAAGAATCAATTTTAAATATATATATACTGATTGTAATTTGGAAAACTCATGATGTACATTAAACTACCAATTATGCGAGAGTATTGTAGTATCTATTTTTACCTAAATGGAGACTAGCATCAATAGGGGTTTTTTCTATCACCATGTCATGTTTTTTATATTTCTCAACCATTTTATTAACATAATGTGATTGGGACAACACTAACCCTCGCGGGGTTCTAGAAATTTTAATACCTATAATAACAGCGACACCTGGGTCTTTCATTTCAAATTTATTGGCCAACATTTATTTAGTAGCCTTAATAATGTTAATATTGCTACCTACAATTAGCACATAATGACATGGTCTTTCTTATTACTTTTGACATATACACATTTGTCACATTCATTAATTTTAAACCCATTTGTCAGCATTACACTGTCAAAATTTTCATGTCATTGTTTGGGTGCTTGTTTTAGTCCATAGAGAGAATTTATTAATTTGCAAGCTTTTGTTTCTTGATCAGGGGAAACACACCCTTCTCGTTATTGCATGTAGATCTCTTCATCTAACTCACCATTTTAAAAATTTATTTTTAATCCATCAGATGTATCTTGAATCCATGCAAAGCTGATATTACTATGAGCATGCGAATGGAAGTAATTCTAGTAGATGGTGAACAACTATCCAAATAGTCAAGTCTTTATTGTTGCTTGTAACCTTTATCTACAAGTCTTGCTTATATTTATCTATTGATCTATAAGTCTTCATTTTCCGTTTAAAATTCACTTATATCCAAGAGGTTTACTTCTTAATGGAAGATCAACTAGTTCCCAAGTGTGGTTATGCATGATGGACTCGATTTCACTATTCACATCCTCTTTCCAATATGAAGCTTCTGAAGAGGACATGACCTCTTTAAATGTTTGAGGTTCGTTTTATAACAAATATGTTTCAAAAGCAGGCCCAAATGATTTTGAGATTCTAATTCTTTTACTACGTCTGAGTTCCTCATCCTCATTTAACTCAACATTTGATCTATTTTGAGATTCACTCGTTATAGCATCAAGAGAGCATTTTTGTAAACCTGCTTCACATGACTTTTTTCGTGGAAAAACATTCTCAAAGAATGTTGCATTCCTTGATTCCATGATTGTATTAACATGTATATCTAAAATACCTGATTTGCAGACTAGAAATCAATATGCACAACTATTGCTAGGATAACCAATGAATATGCAATCAATAGTTTTTGGTCCTATTTTAACCATTTTAGGTTTAGGTACTACAACCTTTGCTAGGCACCCCCACACTTTTAAGAATTTGTATGAAGATTTTCTTTCTTTCCATTTTTCATATGGAATATTTTGTGACTTCTTATGAGGTATTCTATTTAATAAGTAATTTGTCGTTAACAAAGCTTATCCCCACAAATTTTGGGGTAAACCTGAACTTATAAGCATTGTGTTAATCATTTCTTAAGTGTTTAGTTTTTTCATTCATCAATTCCATTTGATTGAGGTGAGTAAGGAGCAGTAGTTTGATGAATAATATCATGTTCTAAACAAAATTGTTCAAAAGAATAACCATATTCACCACTTGGATCCCTTCTTATTGCCTTATTCTTTGTGCAACCTCATTTTAAAATATTAATAATTACCACAATCTTAAGACAAACCCCCACAATATTAATTTTTTTAAAATATTTATAAATATAGCAAAATACTACCATTTATTTGTGATAAACCACGATAGACCAAGATAGACTATATATGTGTCTTTAATAATACAAAATAGACACAAATAATAGTTTATCAAGGTCAATCATAGATAGACTGTGATATTTTGTAAATATTTTTTTTCATTTTGCTATATTTGAAAATAGCTCACATACATACATGCATATGCTAATTTAAATATGGAAAATTATTGTAAATGATAAAACTGCTGAAAATATTTATAAAATATAGCAAAATTTCATATTCTATCAATGATAGTCATTGATATAGAATATAAAATTTTGTTATATTTTTGTTTATTTTGCTATATTTAAAATATATATATATTTTACAAACTTTTCAAAAACTATCATTCAACTGGAATATTTTTATTGCATTTTTGTCAACGTGAGACATTTTCATTTCCAACATCAATATTTAAAGGTTTTTTACACATGTATCCTAAATAAATTGACCGGATTACACAATTGTCTAAATTTTCATATTTTTTACATTAGTAGGCTAATGAGCTATTGTTTTTTTTTCACAAAAATACTAACTAGGGGTGTTAAAAAAAACCAGTAACCCAACCAACCCGAACTATCCAACCCAAAGCGTAAGAGTTGGGTTAAGTTAGATTTTATTTTGGATTGGGTTGAGTTGCAAAAGTTTTTAAAAAATATATTTCGGGTTGAGTTGGATTATAGGATTTGGTACCCCAGTCAACCCGACCAACCCGGTTTTATTATTTTATTATTATATTATTATTGATATTATTATTATATAGAATGAATTTAAATTAAGACTTAAACTTTTGAATGTTTTTTTATTCCTATTTTGAATGAATTTGAATGTAAACTTGGATTTTACATGAACTTAAGTTTCATGTATTTGAAAGTAAACATTTGGACTTTACATAAAATGCTGGTTGTTTGTTTTATTATAATTTTTTTAAAAATTGATGTAACATATGTAGAGCATTTACGTCAATATTACATTTTGTTTATTGCAAAACTTTAACTTTTAATGAAAAATGAAATAATGAAAAACTAGTCAAAATTGTGAAAGAAAAAAGAACAACCCAGTGACCCAACTCGACCCAACCTAAAAATTAAGGGTTGTGTTGGGTTGGATTGACCCTTTAACATTAAATCGATAAAGTTCAATTTTTTTCAACCCGAGAACCTCAGGTTGGTTCATAATTTACCTCCAATCCGACTCAACCCGACTTATGTACACCCCTAATGCTAACAACCGATTTACCATTTTACCCCTCTTTATCATTCATTTTTTTAAAAATATATATATAATAATATTGTTATTCTTAATACCCAAAAGAACGGTGTAAGTGAAGTTTCTTGCAGTTATGAACTTTCTAAAGCAACTTTCTTTTCCAAGCTCATACAAGCAAGGAAACTTTTTCTAACCATCCAAAAATTGTTGCCCACGTAACTAAAAGCAAGAAGCCTTTGAAGGAGAAAACAAGATCCGTTTGATATATACAACACTGTATATTTGAATTTCGTAAGAAATAAACTAGGCTATATATATTTGATAAACGTATGAACAAAATTTTATGTCCAATATATATTGTCTTGTATATATGAAACAATACAAGTGGTGTATATTTACATTTTCTAATATATTTGTAAACTCAACATAAAATAAGTCATGATATATGCGATGTATATTTACATTTTCTAGTCGAATATACTTGACATTTTAGTGGGAAGAGAATCAATTTTCAATTAGCAATATAGAAGAAAATAAATAAATCTTCTAAAAGAAGAAAACATTAATTTAAAATATTTTACATTAAATGATATCAACCCATTAGTTTATAACAATTTTACATTAATTTCATTTTTTCCCATCTACTTCTATGTTTTATATTTAAGGAAAAGTTAGGTAATAATTTTAAATAATACTTTAACAGGATTTTAGTATAATAATAATAAATATAGTTTTAGTAAATACTCATTTTAGTCATTTTGAGTTAATTTTGATGAAATATAAGTGAAATAATTAAAGATCACTAATAGATAAGGGAAAATGATTCAAATTAAATAAATTGATATAATTATTAGATCGGAATGGATAATTTAGGATTAAATTTGATACAATCAAACAAATTTAAGGCAAAATAATTTTCTTAATAATGAATAAATATATTTTTAAAAGAGTTTTTTAAATATAAAGAAATGAGTCAAGCTATTTACCAGTCATAGCAAAATTTTCTACCTTCCTAACAATCGAGATAAAAGTCTATCGACGTCTACCAGTGATAGAAACTGATACAAGTCTACCACTAATAAATGTCGATAGAAGACTATCAGTGTCTATCAATATTTTTATTATTATTATTTGTTATTTTGTAAATAGTTTGACATTTTTTCTCATACGTAAAAATTTCTCTATTTTAAAACTAAAAACTTCACTGACCATGAAAAGAAAAGGACTCATCAACAACTTTTGATAAACCTGAAGCAAGCCAGTTGGGCAAAATGAGCCTCAACCCCAACCTCCTTTCTTCAAAGGAAAGAAGGACTTCCAAAGAAAACAAATTTTCAAAAATCACCATTGCAAACAACAACCCTACCCAAGCTACATATCAGCGACCCCATTACAAGATATGGGGCAAAAATGCTAATTTCTTGTTGTCAACAACAGATTGTGTTTCCATAAGATCCACAAACTCTATTCACCAACTCCAATAATGTCACACAGATTTAACTCAACAAAAAGGGTTGAGACAACTTTCCCTGAAATTAGATAAACTAAACAAACAGTGGGCTTCAAGGTCTTTAACTGACCACAGATTTCTACAACCTGCCCCAATCAGAGACTCCACTAAATTTTATATTGTGGAAACTTGAAAGAAATAAAACATGAAAGAAGTAAAGCAATTGTTAGATAAGGAGGAACTTCTGCTTGCAATGCTTTCATTATCAGCTGTATCTTAGTTGGAGCTACTCAAGAATAATGTAGTGAATGATTCATTGGTTAATGAGAATATGAACAGAATTATGTTAAAGAATGACTATTAAGTAAAAAGTGTTACCTCAAGGCATTTTTGTCCTTGGCGGCTGAATTAGAAAGCTGTGTGATTGCTGCACGAAATCTTAAATTCACTATTTTTTCAAGTCCAGGCTTTGTTTCCTGGATTGTTTCTTCAATCTCTTTCTGCAAACTCTTCATCTTCATTCATTTTCAACATCTTTGGGAAAGCATCACCATCTACAAAGCTTGGAAATTCATCTCACCATCTGAAGTTGAGATGTTAATGCAGTAAACAAAAATTACAAAAGAAGAATAGAGAAGTTATTAACCAGGTATCTACAAACTTGAAAGCTACGATAACTATATTGTCCTAGGTTCTAAGTAGGAGGAGAAGATTAAAAATTCTTGAAACATAACCTTGACATAACAAAAATTTACCTGTGTTTAATACAATTTCAGAAAGTTCTTTGTCAAAGAATAATTTGTCACAATTACACTGCTTCATTTCCGACAAAAACTAACTTGGAAATATAATCAAAATAATCCCTAACAATAATCATTAAAGTCTAGAAATCATTCTTTAAGGTGTTTTTAGTTTAAGGTGTTTTTACTACTAAAAAACATTAATTTTACATCTTATCAACTTCTTACACTGGTGGCCACAACTCCCTAAACTTCATAACTCCTTACTCTCATTATTCCACTCCTTATCCTAAACACACCCTAAAAAACCACGAGATCCTTGAAGTGCTACTACGAACAGATCTCCAGTTCCAAGTGAATATGAAGAAGCATAAGAATAAATGATTTTATAGCATAAGGAATTGTGTTTGTCACCACTAGAGACAAGAATACCATTGGTATTCAACTCAACGACTTCGTATTTATAGGGAAATCATTCTTTAGCAAGTTTAAAGTACAAATAGATCATCTGAGTGCTAGAGTAGGCTCTCCAACTCCAGAAAAATATGAAGCAAGAGAGAAGAAATAACTTGAAGCATGTAAAATTGAGATCCTCGCCGTTGAGAGAAGAAAAGCACCATCAATACTCTATATCTCCGGAATGCTAAGATAAGCTCTTATTTTCAAAAAGAAACCATTATAGAAAGCATGAGAGAGAGACAGAGAGAAAAGAGCATCTAATCTCATCAAAATTTATACAAACTCAGGGTACAGAGTTGAGGCCAAAATGCAATATCTGCCTTCTTATTCTTCTACAAAACTACAACAAAAGCTAAATCAATAAATAACTAATAACTCATAAGTCAAAACACGCACTCCAACCAGTGAAAAAACAGGAGAGGGGGGTCAAGAAAATAATTAGATCAAATTACTATTGCCAAAAGAAGAAAAATGATTCCCTACACCTGTAGTTTGTGTGATTTCTTACAGTGTGGTATTTGTTTGTTAAAAGGAGACTGTCATAATCAGACGGTAAAAGGAAGCCTCTGTTATGATGTG
Source organism: Cucumis cinereus (assembly GCA_037974625.1). NCBI lineage: Eukaryota > Viridiplantae > Streptophyta > Magnoliopsida > Cucurbitales > Cucurbitaceae > Cucumis > Cucumis cinereus. The sequence goes on from JBBPDJ010000020.1 coordinate 17,691,352, forward strand.
TCCTTTTTCCTTGTGCCTAACTATGTAAAAAAAAAGGGCTGCATTGACAGAGGAACACAAATGTCTGTATCATGCGAATCGTGACTGTAGATAAGAGAAAGCGACAGAAGCTGATTGATGCAACATAACCATCCTGCAAATTCTTCAAGTTCAAGAACAACTGCACTTCCCCACGCTGGTATCACACAAGAATGTTTTCTCCGACAATAAATTTTGATGCACAAACTCGTAATTTATCACCACAATTAGCACAAGGCTGCCTACTATGTACAATATATTGTATGGTTGGACGAGACGTGGAACTCTATAACCATCCGAATGTTCATCAACAAGTCAGTTATAGTTTTTTAGGCAAATTGTAAGTCTTCTTGAGAAACTTTGCCGCTATTTCATCATTGCGATGGCATAAGACTCGAAGTAGTGTGTTTGGCTCAGTTGGTTCCCAGAGACCAGAAGTTGGAGGCAATGGAAGCCTCGATTTAGCTTGCATGCTATGTGACTCCACCATCACATATTTGAACTGCTCGATTAAACTTTCGGAGTCTGAATGAAATAGATCGAGAACTCTTTTAACGTTGCCTGCATGTTTACTAATCAAATCAGCAGGAAGTCCATCACCGTTGGACCAAAAGAGATCAGTTAAAAACTTAAAGTCCTCCTCTATCAGTTCTGCATCTTCCGTAATGAAAGTACGGGATGGGCCCCCAGCAAGTAGAACTAGTAGAAAACCATCGAAAGAGGCTTTCATAACGTCGGTTATCACTCGTGTTCTAACTCTGTCATGGACAACTGTTGACGAGATGGTTTCTAGGTATTTATCAAGCTCTTGAAGGAATGGTTCAATCCTTGAAGATGCAACTTCCCCTATATATAAGCCATCCCATAAAAATTGACTGAGATCGTGGAATACAACTTTGTATCCTGTTGCTTCACATAGTTGTCTTATCCCTTCCACACACAAAGATGACGAAAGCTCAAACCATTTCCCGACTTGGTTCCTAACAGCATCTGTATAATGAGGCTCGAGATTCTTAAGACGGACAACCGCTTTTCTTTCTTGGACTTCCAGCTCGCTCCGAATATGGTGCAAAGAATTGATACAGACACATAGTTGGGGTATCGACAAAGAGTTATTGGCACTCGTGATCCCAAATTGGGTTCTCCCTTGACCTGCTTGCAACTTTTCCTTCTTTTTGAATACGCCAAACTTTGATCGTTTCGAACATCTAGTTAAAGCAGGCAGTGCGGGAATATAGGTACTTCTAGATCCTGGAAAAATATAACATACTTTGATTGTTGTACTTGTATAACGAATCAATAACTTCCCTAAAATCCAAAGAAAAATCGCTTTTCTTTTTGTAAATAGAACACTTACCGCAGCCAGATTTTGTCTTTAGTATGTATTGTTGCAAACATTTGTCAAGGCCCGTCATTAGATCAGGAAGCAACGATGAGTGTTGTGGTATTGGTAACAAAAAGAATGCTTCAAAACTTTCATCAACAATTCGTAAAACTTCAACAACAGAAGGAGCAATGTGCTCTTTGTTTGCACGCGGATTCCATACCTATTCAGAGTGTTTGTAAATGATAGTTCAATATCCATATCAAAAAGTGTAGTAAAATGAAAAGTAAAAACATGTAACTGCCTAAGTTTATCCCAAGTCTTGAAGACTCCTTTTTAGAGGAAAATGGTTTCCAAAATGCGAAACTATTACCAATTCAATCTACATAACCAGTTAATGTCACAACCACATACCTCCTGTTGGAGGAATCTACCAACCCATTCGTTTAACCTGTCCACTCTCGTACTGATCCAGGTCTTTACGAGGTTAGCGATTAGTGCTTCAGCTTCATAAGGAGGCATCTCTTGTATTATGGACTTTCCACCATCTTCACTGTCTACAGAATCTCTTACTGCAATCTGCACGAGATCTTTCTCCAATTTATCAGCTGCATTGAGCACTTCAATAGCATCTGGAGTCAGCTCATCAATACCCGAAATAAAGTTTTTAAGCTCCTTCCCATAACAAGAATGAAGTGTTAACACGGCGACTCCTGCTGCATGTGGGTGCCATTCCTTCAATATAGGACTAAACATTGCCTTCTCATCGAAAGCCAATTCGCTCACGTCTTGTGCAAGAACAGAAAGAACATGAGGTGAGCTTTTTTGGTTTTTAGTGGAAAACTTGCTTGACTTCACCTTCTCCATTTTCTGTAAGGATAAGGACAAAGAAGACTCTTCAGTGACAATCCATGACGTGAGAAAAGAAAGCTGGCTTGCTAACGCATGATGAAAATAAACACAAAAGAAAATCGTTACACAAACCCAAGTTTCCAGAATTTATTCATTTCTACAATCCAAAGACAAATTACACAAAGTCGAGTTTACTAACCTCAAAATTCATAAATCTAGATTTGCTAAAACTGTGATCTAAATACTCTTTGAGAGCAAAACAAAGTCAATTATAATAAGAGAGTAAATCAACTGATTACACTCACCTTAGAAAAAGCAGTTCGAAGAGATGATCGTATATAGTTATCAATTTTGTTATAAGCCACATCAATTTCATTTTCCAGTAACTCAGATGACAATACTGCAATCGAGACTAGGCTTTGCATACACTCAATGTTGTCACTATGAAAATCATTGCGGTATGCTAGAAGCTTTCTCTCTGTCCAAACCAGAATCGAACTAAGAGTAGTGTTCAAGATTCTTGAGTAAATAGGGTCCTTGAAGGACTCGATGTTGTCTTCAACTTCAGCCAACAGGGTTTTGGAAGCATGTAGCAAGTCGCTTTCCACTTGCCCTGTGGCAACGTAACGATTGAATAAAACCCACAAGAAACAAAGGTTATGCAGAATCTGATTCATGCCAAGTACCACCCAAGTTTTCTTAACATGTTCCAAGACCTCATCAACCTCTTCAATGATGGAAGTTGAATCATTAGCATCAAAACAAGCTTCTAACAGAGTTTGGTAGAGCCTGAGATTCAAAGGGAACCCATCTGCCCAATGGCACGTGCCTGGAGCAGACTCGCCAAATGATCTACAAGCAAGAGACAACACAATACTCCGAAGGTCTTGGATTGTATCAAAGTTTCTTCCTGCATCTATCGGTTTCTCCATTGCACCACGAGCAATCTGTCGGAAACGTTTTGGACCATCGTCTGTCTTTTCTAATGGCATGTGAGGATGCAATAGAAGTCCTATTTCGAGGACCTTCAAATAACGCTTTTGCCAAGCCATGTGTTCTTCATTATTTTGGAAGTCCAAAGCCTTAAGTTGTTGAAACAGCTCAAGGGGCAGAACCATCGACTCTATGCGTCTTCCAAGCTGATCCAAGAACAAGATATTACTAACACATGGCATACAAGATCAATTGCAACGTATAGAAATGGCTAAACAAAGTATTGAACTCCACTCCTTGCACTATACTCTTAGCCCACGACTAGTCCCGACCCAGAGGAGGTCTGTCTCACCTACCAAGCCTAGCTCTAAAAGGCAACAAAAGTTTAAGTTCTCCAGTTTTCACCTTACAGCTTGAATTCAAGATCCGTGATCAAGGATAGATAGAAACAGCTAAATATTTGAATCCATTATCCCAAAATAATGAAATAGATATGCATTAGCTAAAAATCTAAATGCATGTAGGAATAAAGTAATACGACAAGTTCACAAAACAATTTCTTTCAAATTGGTCTCAATCATGTTTTCATAAGAAGATGCTAAGGTAAGCAATAAAATGTCATCAAAGCAAATAAAGATGCGGAAAGAGGTGAACAAGTCGAAATTATGTTTCCCAAATTTTTCTCAGCCACCAAACAGAAAATTTGACTGCAGAAGGTTGAGTTCCAAGTTCCAAAACGCACCTGTCCAGCAGTGATCCTCAACAGTGCCCTTCTAATTCTCGAATCAATCTGCTCCGAAATTCTCATCTGAATCCTTATCAACTCCCCTACCGTTAATCCCAATTTCGGTCGACCTTGATTCCCTGATTCATCGCCTCCGACAATCCTCTTCTTCGCCGACGACGATGATTTCAACCCAAGCGCCTTCTTAAACTTACTCGCAGCAGCCGACGTCAGCGACCGATTCAGAGACGCCACCGTCGACAACGACGGAGACCGATCAACTCCCCTTTCCGAGTGCGAGATATAAGTTAACGGCTTACTGCCAGTGCTCCGACATGATCCAATCAAGATCTCGTACGCGGTCACTCGGAGCTCCGTCTCCGACAGTTGCAAGCCTAAATCGGCAAACGGCGAGGGGATCTCGTCGATGGGATAAACCGGCATGGTTATAGAGGTTGTGCCGGCAGTGGTGGAGGGTGCAGCGGCAGAAGTAGTGGTAGTTGTTGTGTCGAGTATGACTGAGGTGGAAGTGGAAGCATGCGTTCGGGAGGTTCCTCGGGATCGATCACTGAAAAATCGAGACATGGGTAGAAGTTTGAAGAAAGAAAAAAAGCAAAAGAATGGATGAGAAAGTGAGAATGGGAGGCAAAATTGTGGGGTCGGAGTTGAGTTTTGGCGTCAATTACGATTAAGCTCCGTTGGGTGTATGAAAGTGATAGAGAAATTCTTCGCTTCGCTTGGAAGGAAAATCCATGGATACGAAATGGAAACAAGAACAACAGAATTTTCAACAACGATGGATTTTGGATACAGAGATTGGAGGTTTTTGCTTTTCTCAAGCGTGTCACAGTGTGAAAGAGAGGAAAAACAAAAAATGGCTGATACTATGGTTAACGGTTGATTAATTCAACCATTTGTAATTGGAAATTTTGTAATATACCTAAAAAATATCTCTTTTGTCTTTTTTTTTCTCTTATATATATATATTTATATATTTAATTTGGTTACAAATTGAAATTAGGGTGTAATTGGGTTGGTTTTAAATAAACAAACCCGGTATAAGTTCTCTTTCGGTTTGGACATGGTCCGAACAAAATGTGCATTTCACTCAACTGTCCAATCATCTTATGTGACAAATTTTGTTTGTTTGTTTTTTTTTTAAACGTTTTAATATTTTGTTATATGAGTTGTGAGAAGGAATGCACAAAGATTGATAGCTTGGGATACATCCAAGTATTACCCTAGCCTAAAAAAGGTAAGATCCTTAATAGTCTTTTTCATCGATGCACTTATTTAATTTGTAGCTTTAACGTAAAATTGATGCTCAAATCCTTCCAATCTTCATCTTCTCCTTTTTATATGCAGCGTCTTCTTCTTTGTCGGTATCGACAGTTCTTCTTCTTCTTCCTTTTCTTATACGATATTTTTCGAGAGAGAGAGGAGAGGGGAGAAAGTGACGACCTATGAAGCACTAAATGTAACATAAATATGGATACCGATACATTTGAAGATACATTTTTTCTTTAAAAAATTCTAAGATATAGGTAAATTTAACATAAAGATACTAAATGTAATGCACTAAATCTACAAAAAAATCAGAAAATGTCAAATTAATGACAATTTTACGAAATATAATACAAACACTGGAGTACAATAGAAAAAAAAAAACAACATCAAAATCATGGAAGTACAATCATTAATAGAATGCAATAAAAAAGAGACACAAATTGATAGAGAAGAGGAGGAAGATTAGATGAAAAGTATGAAGATAAACAAAGAACTCCTTCGTTAAATTATTGAAAATATTCAAGATGCTTATACTTTACAAGACTTTGCGTGAACTCAAATGCGATGATGACGATCAAATGATTCTAAGATTTGGTCTTTTATTTACTTTTTTTCTTTTTAGTTTTGGACGAGCGAATGAGTATTTTAAATAGGTTGTTTAGTTTTGAGTTGAAAAATATCAGATTCAGTTTTTGATTTGTCCGACCCATTTTAAGTAGAAAAATCATTAAACAACAAAAAATGGGTCGGACAAATAGAAAAAGAAGGCCTTATTTTTCTACTTAAAGTGGGTCGGAAAAATCAAAAACTGAATCTGGTTCGATTATTTTATTAAAAATTGATCGAACTCGAACCGAACGGGTGCAAATCCACTAGAATTTTATGGATTCATTGGGGTAGATTTAGAACAAAAACACAAAAAACAAAAGGGAAGGACATGTGAAAATATTTACCATGTGAATTCCCCAAACTACCCACTAAGCCATGGTCTCTCTCTTTTTCCCTTAGATTTGGTTAATTTGGATCAAGCTTCTTCCATAAAAAGTTATCCAAACTCTAGATTTGGTGGGTTAGACACCTCATTCTAATACTTTTATTTTTCTTTTGAAAATATGGATTAAATGGTTACTATTTTTAAATTATATGGACCAAATAAGATTGATTGTTTTTTATTACACAATTACATGGATAAAAAATCATTGCCAATTTTAAATTTATAAACTTTTCTAAATGAATCTATTTCAATTTCCTTTTGAGATGCATTTATACTAATTTTCTATTTTGTTAAATTGATATTTAAATTAGTTCATAAACATTACCAAAAAAAAAGTTTAAAATCATTTTTAGCTCCTGAATTTTAATAAAAATAATAATTTAGTTCATGAACTTTGATGTATAACGATTGGTCCTTATATTTTCAATTTTGTAACAATTTAGTCTCTAAACTTTATTATGTGTAAACAGTTTAGTTCTTGCACTTCAAAATTTATAACGATTTAATCCCTATTGTATAAATTTATGTTAAGATTTAATAAGATTTTTTTTGCATAAATAAACCAATAAACAAATTAGAGACTCAATATTTAATATAATTACAATAAAGAGTATAGATTGATTGACATAAAAAATTTATACTTACAAGACTTCATCATTTAAATTGACATAATTATTAGTTTAGAAACACCTAAATTTAAAAAAATATATATATATTTGGAAGTATAGAAAATAGTGCGTTAACTTGTGGAAAAATATTTTTTTAATAAGACAACATCTATGAAAAAGTTGATAATTTAAAAGTTTGTTTATTATAACCTCTTCCATTATTTGTAACTTTATTGAATATAGTTCCGAAAGACTTGATTTATATGTTTTAAGTATATTAAATTCTTTTGGGATTTTCATATAAATGTCATTATCAAGAAATTCATATAAATATGTTGTAGTTACATCCTTAAGATGCATGTCCAGATTTTCATACACAGCCAGATCAATTAAAAATCTTAATACAATTGCATCCACCACTAAAAAATATGTCTCATCATAATCAATACCAGGTCTTTATGAAAAACTTTGTGCAACTAGTCTTGTTTTATATCTTGTGACCTCATTATTTTCATGTTCTTATAAATACCCATTTATACTTCACAAGTTTAACACCTCTGGTGTTTGGACTAACTAGTCCAAAAACTTGACATTTTGAAAGTGAATTTAATTATTCCTCAACTGCTCAACTGCTTCTTTCCACAAAGACCAATCTTTTTTATGACAACATTATTCAATAGATTTTGATTGAGGATCCTCATTTTCAAGTATAATATCAATAGCAACATTATATGCAAAAATGTTATCAACAACTACATTAGTTCGATTTCATCTTTTTACTGTCATGTCATAATTTATCGAAATCTCATTATTATTCTCAATTTTATCTTCTTCAATATTCTTGTGAGGTGTCAAATTTTAGATTTCTTTTGGAACATCTATCATGCCCTTTTCTGCAGAAACATAGAGTCCTTTTCTAAATCGAGTTATTTACTCTCTTTCTTTTTCGAGGATTTTATCTTTGGAATTTATCACTAGTCTACCATGCTTCTGACATGTTCCAGATTCATTAATGACAACTTGCTGTGTTGGGATATCAATTTTCGATGGGACATTTGTAGCTAGTATATGTTACTTAGTTCTTTTCTTTGCATCTACAAATGTATCTGGTAATTGATTTGCTATATTTTGCTAATGAATTATTTTCTTAACTTCAAGTTCACATTGATAATTAATTTCTATTGATTTAAAATTTTGGAGTCTCGAGTGCATCTATTTATAACGAGTTTTAGGAAGAATAATTGTTTATGATGATCATATGTTTATTGGATCTTGGTGTATTTTGACATCAAACATTCTTGATAAATAATTATTGCTATCAGTATCAATTAAAATTGTACTTTTTAAATATTTTTCAAGGTAACACTATTATAAAATATTGTAATTATATTAGAAATTTAGTATATACTAAACATGTAAAATAATATTTATTATAACGAGTCGGGAAAAACTGACAGAACTTTAGGACCTACCTTTAGTGGAAAAAATTATAAGAGTTCGGGCTTATAATGCGTTGTAAAAATGAGGCACAACCGCAATACATATATCGAGAAAATATAATATTAAAATAAATAAAATATAGGTGTTTTTTCAAAAATTGAAAAATTGAAAAATTATTTACACCTTATAGAAAAAAACCACTAAACGACAAAAAACCATTACACTGAATTTTTCTATGAAGTATAAATATATTGTCAATTTTTCTATTTTTGACAATTTTCCTAAAAAAATGTAATATATAAATAAAATAAAATGAATAAGGAAATAAGAAATTATAAAAATTGAAAAATTCTTCTAAAATCTCCACCATCTCCAAATTTTTTTTTTTTTTTTTGAAATTTCAACCAATATGTGTATATTTTACAAAATCCATCAAATATCACTATTTTTAAACAATCGACAAGCATAAGGGGGATTACACGAACATCAAAAATTAGTATCTTCAAGATATATGATAATATAGATGGAATGCGAGCGCACGAGAATTTAGATAGTATTTTATGCTAAGGTTAATAATTAAATTAAAAAAATGTAAAAACAAAATAAAACATATACCAATAAAAAAAAGTGGGTCTAAAATAGGACTAGAATTTATTTTTTAATTTCTCTATTTGCTTTACGAATTAAATTAAACATATTCGTAATTTAAAAATAAAATAAAAGACACACAGGTGTAGATGTGGGGGGAAGTACTTACAATTTTTTATATTATATTTTAAATTATATGTTATATTAGACTTTTCAACCAAGAAAAAACTATTTTTGTTAATACCTCAAAATAACTTAAATTTCTTTCTTTATTTAATAAATATGATAATGGATATGCATTCTTTTTTTAAAATTAAAAATTAATTTTAGTACTTATAATTTTAAAGATAAAAAATAGATGTATCTTCGAAAATACACTAAAAAGATCGTAAAAATTTCCACGACACATCCTTTTATCAATTAATAAATCAAATATCAAATTTTATTGAGTTTGTATTACAATAATTGAGAGAGATGATTTTAAAATTCAAACAAATGAAAAGTATAAAGTTGGCAATGACAAATAAAATATAAATTAAATTATTCAATATTTCACTATGATTGACAACACATTGAATTTTAGGCATTACTTATATTAAATTTATAAAGCTTTTTTTAATTAGAAAAAGAAACTCAAGCCAATTGGATCAATTAAACCAATTGTTGAGTCCATCCAATAGATAATAGACTAAGTAAAACTTTTAAAATAAATCAAATCCAAATTGCTCCAAACAAATAGAAAGGAATGAACAATTGGTATTCAAAAGTGTTAGAAGATATTGGATTTGTAATGATTTAGTTCCCGTGTTTTCAATTTTTTGTATCAATTTAGTTCTTAAACTTTTATACGTATCAATTCATACAGTTCTTGTACTTTCAAATTTGTAACAATGTAGTTCCAACATAAACAAAATTTATCAAAATTTGATGTTAGAAGATATTGTTACAATTTTTACTGTTAACTGTTGATCAAGTTCTTGGTTGGTTTTGATGAATTTTTTATTAAAAAAAAATAGTACTTTTTATTTATCTTTTACAATTTTTACTGTTAACTCTGTTTTAGGTCTTCCGTGACAAGCTAAAGAGAAGATCTCGAATAACGGAGTTCATAACATACTAACCAATTATTAATGTGATGTCTTCAAAGAGAACTGTTCTAAATTTACTATCCCTCTTTTAATCTTTGCTTTTAGTGTAACAAATTGACTTTATTCCTAACAATGGTCAATTATTTTACACTATATTTTTAAAATATAGTGTGTTTAATTATTTATTTTCGTATAATATATTTGTTAGTCTTAAGTATATGAGTAATAGTTAATCTTTTGGAAACGTAATTTAAGTTTTATTTTAAAAATGTTATGTTTTCCGTAGTTAATAGATTTTTTTATAATAATTATTTAGGAATATAGTTAAGATTTGATAATTACGATTTGAATTTTAGATTTTTTGAATTAGTCACTATTTTAATAGGATTTTAAAATATCCGATTGTTAATTACAATGAAATATTAGTTGTTAGGATAACGATATTTTGGTAAATTATTAATTTGTAATTGATAACTCTAAAAATCACTTTGTCATTCTTCTAATTTATTTATTTTTAATAATTTTAAAGATGAAACATTTTATTCCACTACTTATTTTGTCAACCCAATAAAATAAAATAAAACAAAATATGATTATCCAATTAGGCTATCCATACTGTTTAACCAATAAAATTGGTTCAAAACTAAACATGCTTATGGGCTTTTCATCTCTATCCATTGTGCAAGCCCAAAAACATAATATACATCAAGATGTTAAAACTTATTCAAAGAAGCAAAATAAAAGAAGAGAGTTTTTTACGATATTGGTCGGAGAACTTACTTGTGCCTTAGTACTTCATTTTTTTCTTATTTATAGCTTTTGGTAGTATTCTATTCCCTTTATGGATTCTCTTCTCTTTCTTTCTAATCGGACTAAAATTTTCTCCCAAGTTGGTTCGGAGTTGGCTTGGTTAGGGTCGAGGTTGAGCAGTTCATTCTGGTCTATCCTTGCCAAATTTCCTCTCCTTTAGGCCTTATTTGACCATCTTAGTCGATTCGAGTCACTAATGGCAGCCTCAACCTCAGGTGGCCAGATGAGGCCAACTAGGCTTAATGGGCTGTTTGACTCACTCTCGCCTATCATCTTGTCCTCTTTCTTTGCAATTTCACTTTTAATCTTGATTCTTGAATTCACCCATAACATAAACTATGGCATAGACTAACTTCCATCCAAATATGACGTATATATATAATAATATAAGCATATAATTCAATGTTACATATCATGTTATATGGTAATTACATGATAATATGATATGATATATAAAAAAATAGAAGAAATAATATATGAGGAGATCCTAGTATGAGCTCAATATATATAGACGCATGAAGAGCTTAAAGTGAGCATAGATAACCTATGAAGAGAGCCTAGTAGATGAGTACATTCATGAGAAGCTTAAATTGAGCTTAGAGAACACATAAAAAGAGCCTAGATAAGCTTAGAGAACCCATGAGAAGAGCTTAGCGAAGGTCAATAGATCTTTGGGGAGCTTAGAGTGAGCTTAGAGGACTCATGGGAGCCTGATGAAGTTTAGTATGCTCATGGAGAGCTTAGAGTAAGCGAGGAGGACTTAGGAGGAGAATTTAGTCAAAACTCAATAGACCCATAAAGAGTTTAAAGTGAGTTTAAAGAACCCATGTGGAAAAAGGCTAAATTTAATTTCCAAACTAAAAAGTTCAAACTTTTTAATTACGATAAAAATTTATAAGTTTTACGTTTAGAGAATATTTTTAACTAAATAATTAAAATAAAATAAACAAGAGTCTATCTTTTTGTAAAGATTTTAAAACTTATCTAAATTTAGATATGAGATACCAAATGACGATTAAAAATACTATTTAACACATGCATTCTATTTTTGTTGATACACTTTGAAATAATTGAATTCAACTTTAAATTTTTAAAAAGGACTTCACTATTAATTTGAAGTTATTTTTTATATAGAATTTGAAAAGTAATAATATTATATTACATTAACTAAAAATTTATATTAATTTGAAGTTATATATATATATATATATATATATATAAATTAGAAAATAGAGAACAAATTAGTAGTTTTATATTGAATTTTTATGTAAGAAAATATTTTTTGGGAATGGGAAATTTGTAGGTTTTGAAAGTGTCAAAATTTGGTAGGTCAAGTAAGTGAAGAAATGGGTATGTATGTGGGTAACCCCATTCATTGACTCGAGACTTTGGATTGTTGGCATCATCACACTCGTCACCTCTCACTGCTATTGCTACTCCACGCAGAGACCAAATCCAACCATTCTTACACACTCTCTTCAACCCCTTTTTTAAAGACCAACATCAACTTTGACTCTTTAAACAAACAAAAACATGACTCATTCAATATAATAATGTGAATTCAATTTATTCTATCTAACTTTATCTCTCACTTTTTAAATTACACTATGTTGGCTTGCACGTGAAACATAATTCTTCTACCATAATTTAAGAAGTGGGCCTCAGTTCATTATATTTTTTTTTTGTTTAACTGTGTTATGTAATCGTACTGAACGGTAGATTCTCCCTAAAAAATTCTCTACTATATTAAATGGACGTGTAAGTGAAGAATTTTCATTCATTTTTACATACAAATTTGTAATGATTCATAATCGTTTCCTTATATTCCTCATTTTGAAACTTTTAGAAGAACTAATAACCTCTACATCTATTCTACATTTTCATTTTTATAGAGTATTTTTATAAAAACAAACTAGACAAAACAATGAATTACAATAGCTAAGTACTTGTAAGTCTTTTAATTGACAAATAACCCTACACCAAGGAGAGACTCCACTAGGTCTCTAGAAAAAACAAAGAACCTATATAAAATAGTTATCTCAAAACATAATTCCACTAAATTTAAATATAATTGGAAAAATTCAAATAAATAAAACCAATTGTTAAATAGAATTAGAAACAAGAAGCCATCGACTAAGTAAATGACGCTTTTACCCTCGTGACCTTCCAAGAACATGCCCCCCCTCGCCTGCAAACCTTCATTCCTTATCTGTATCTTAGTTGTCTTTTATGCCCTTCTCTCCTTCTCCGAAAAATCCCCAACCACCTTGTTTTTTCTTTATATAATTCCCTTTCCAAAAATTCACAATCCAATTCCAATTCCAATTCCAAATCCAATTCTACTCAATTGTCAATTTTTTATACTCTTCCTAATTCCATGGCTTCCAACAACCAAATCCCCCAATCCGAATCTGGATTCCAAGATTGGCTGCCGCTGATGGCCGGGAACCTGGGTGGCGAGGGGCTGATTGGAGAGCTGTGTAATGGGTTCAATCTGCTGATGGATAGAGAGAAGGGAGTGATCAATTTCGAGAGCTTGAAGAGGAATGCGGCGGCGTTAGGGCTTGGGGATTTGAGTGATGATGAACTCAGAGGAATGTTGAGGGAAGGGGATTTTGATGGGGATGGCGCTCTTAATCAGATGGAATTTTGTGTTCTTATGTTTAGATTAAGTCCTGAATTGATGGAAGCTTCTCGTTATTGCTTCCATGAAAGTCTTCGTCGGAAATTTAGGGATTCTTTTTCTTGATTTTTGTGTATGGTTCTAATTTTTTTGGGGGATGGAATTCATGAAATATACTGCACAATTCAATAACAAATTTGAGTCTCTGTTTCTATTTATTTTATTCAGATGATTTTTCATTGCCAACACCATCAAGCTTGAGGTTGGTGCTCCTTTACAATATAATAATATATGGTTAGAGAGATTGGAACACTTGATTTTCTTTATTGCCTACAAGGTGGCCTATGCTCCAGTTGGTAGTTTAGAGTGAAGATTAGGTCAAGTTTGATAGCCGTTTTCGTTTTGTTAATCACTATTTATCGATGTTTATAAGTAAAACTAAAATTTGAAAACTAAATACGTGAGGTCAATGCAGCTACTACTGGGTAATATTACCAACAAGATCTGGTCAATCTACGAGAATTAAAACGGTAATGAAGGGTTTTGTGTGGATAGATAAAGTCTAAAAAATAAAGTGCATGGAAGTAAAGATAGTGAGTAAATGTAGTACAAACTGAATTATCTAGTAAAAAAACAAGTAGTAATCTGATGCAATTCGATCATTGAGTTTTAAAAATAAACGTACATTTGATATTAGCCAAGATACAACCGACTTACTTCAACCAATGCGTTCACACTAAGACTGCAGACTTATTGGAAAAGTCAAGCAAACAACCTAAGTATTAATTATTAAGACTAATGTTTGTAATTAGTTAAACTAAATTTCATCATCCTATTGGGTTTCGTAACATTTGTATAAACTTCAAACATTTGCATTAAGATTAAGGTTTCCTCGCTAATGATCATTAACCTAGATAGTCTAAATTAATTAATCGATTTTCGTTTGAACCTAATTGATCAACATGTATGAAAGATCTATGGATGGGCTATATCTCAATCATACATGGAATATTCAACCTTGCAGCTTTGGTGATTAAACCAAGACATGAAATATGAGGATAGCATTCAAGTTAAAATCTATAACAAAAGATGTGCATCAGTGAGTAGAGCGCCATCCACTCCCAAACACAAATCTAATTAAACCAAAGCTTAAAGATGCAAGAAATCTTAATGAAGTTATCATTTAAACTCAATTCTCACAAATATACATATCAATTTTTTTGTCCTACTGTCTTTTGTATTTGGATGCTCTAGTTGACCTTACAGTCTCTTGTTTAGCTTGTTTTGCACTTGAATCGTCTCGAGAGTCTCATAAGCTTGATATATTGCACATAAACACATTTAAACATTAAATTGTTAAGAACTAGCTCATTTAGACCATGAAAGTAGGTAATTTGGAGAGCTATCAATACGTGGTATTTTATAAATGTTTGATTTTTGGTTTTTTTTTCCTTTAGCCAAGCTATCTAGGGGACGTGCTCTTGTCGAAAGTATATCTTATTGGGAACTCAGAGCTTGACCAAAGTCTTGACAATCAATTGTAATATAAGGTTTAAAGAGTGATATGATGTGTGTTACTTATCATAATGGGATAGAGCAGTGTTGTGTCTAGTGGGCTATCATAGGTCTTTCTAGGCGGTTAGCTAGATTGTGCAGTCTAATGTTTTCTCTATGGTTTTAAGTGGCTTGTAGCTCTGCGAAACCTTGTGCGAACATTGGTTTCACATTTTTCTTGTTTCTAACAACGTTGTAAAAACTTTGACGAAAAAAACTCACGGCTCCTATTTATAAATATAGTAGTTAGAATTCTATCATTTTTTTTAACATTTCTAATTTAAAACAACTATTTTTTTCTTTTTAATATTTTGACAAATTAAATACACAACTTTTCATATTTAAGATTTGATTATTCAAAATTTGGCACACATTTCTAAGTCTTCTTCCAATGATTTTGACAAAGTATGTAACATGTATTTGACCACGTTTTTTTCTTTCTTTTTTAATATAAATTAAAGTATATAAAATGTTATTCTTTTCACACGTGCATTCCTTGTTTCATCTGACAAACCTTAACGAAAAAAACTGCTAGTTTAAGATTTTAGTGACTGTCAAAAGATTTGAATTTTTAATTTAAAAAATCCATCAATTTATAATTCTAAAGGACTCAGGTCTCCAAATTTAAGGTTATAAATTGAATTTCCTAACATACTACATTTTAAGGGTTGTTGCAAGAAAAGCAAAATATAAAAATAAAGAAAATGTAGAGTCCGGTAATGAGTTTATCAAATTTACAAATGTGGAAGCTTAGCTTGAATATTTTTATTAATATCGATATCCAATTACACAAAAGAATGGTGATTAAATATAGAAAAATATACACCCACGTAAAGAAAGACAAAATAATACATTCTAATTTACACAAATTACGTTCACATCTTCCCTCAAACTCAGAGTGTTACTGCAACAATCAACTTGAGTTTGGCAACCAACTAATGTAAATGACTAGAAGATAAAGCTTTTGGTGAAGATATTGGATTGTTGCCCAGTAGTGTCAATGGAGTGTAAGGGGAGAGTGTTGCTTGAAGATGATGACAGACAGAGTGACGACCGTTTTCAATATGTTTAGTGCATTCATGAAAGGCATCATTGTAAGAAATCTGGATGGCACTGCGATTATCACAATGGCAGATAGTGGTAGATTGCTGAGGTACTCCCATATGATCAAGAAGCAAACAAAGCTATAAAAGTCCTCAAGTAGCATCAGCAATAGCACGATATTCAGATTCAGTGTTGGAAACGGGAAACAACACTTTGCTTCTTACTCTGCCTTAAGATGAGGGAATCACCTAGTAGAAGCAGTAACTGGTGGTAGAGCGTTGATCAATAGGATTACTAGCCCAATCAGCATCAGAGTACCCATAACACAGAGATGACTAAGATGAGAACTGAGGTCCATGTCCCAGAGTGCCGTTGACGTAGCGAAGAATGCAAAGAACACAGTAAAATAGATAGATTATGGAACAACCATGAACTAGCTAACAATGTACACAACAAATGTAATGTCAAGAGAAGTCAAGTGAACTTTAGGATCGAGAGATTTTGGTGTTGTGATAGAGTCGGTGATGCCCAAGAGAGCTAACAGATCAAGGACATATTTGGCTAAAGCCAAGAAGTAACCATTAAGGCACGTTGATACCTCAAGACAAGAAAGAAATTGAGAGAGCTTGTGTTTTTCATCTCAAAGTGTTCACCAACATAACGTTGCAATTCTAATATAGCTTGAGGATCATCACAAATAATAATCATATCATCAACATAGAGAAGAAGAAGAACAATACCATGACGTGTAAAAAGTGTGGTATCATGAGAACTTGAAGTAAAGCCAAGTTGAGAGATGGTAGAGCTAAAAGTGGCAAACCAAGCATGTAGAGCATGTTTCAGACCATATAATGCATGAAGAAGCATACACACCTTTTGAGGTGGAGGAGAAGTACACGAAGGTGGCTTCATATATACTTCCTCAAATAACATCTCATTGAGAAAGTCATTCTTGATATCCATTTGGATAAATGGGTCATTGTTGGTAGCAGCAATTGCCAATAAGATTCAAATTAATATCTTCCGACACACAAAAGCAAATGTTTATTCATAATCGATGCCATATCCCTCAGAGTATCCTTTTGCCACTAGTTGAGATTTATAGTGCTCTATAGAGAAACTTACCCTTCAAAACAATCATTTGTGCAATTCCTCCCAAACAGAGTCTCACGTACAACAAGCTTCTCCCTTGAACTCGAACTTAGAGAAGGAACACTACCATTAATGTCTTCCTCGCTGTTCTCATTCAATAACAAGGATGGTGGGATCCAACCTTTGGAGGAGAGAAGAGATCTTACAGAGAATGTTTCTGTAAAAAAAATTTTGTCAGAGGGAAAGAGAGAGTCCTTATGTAAGAGAATTTTGTGTATTTTTGCAGCACCTCCAAGATCACCCTCATCAATTCCTTTAAACAATTAGATAAGAAGATGAGGGAGGGAAGTTACAATAACTCCCCAGTAAAAATAACTTCCCTGTGTTGAATGAGAAATTTCGACCAATTAAATGTTGTCATGTCATACAATTATAATTTGAATTGTTTGGGTAATTAAAATTTCTACTCAATTCGATTCAAGCCCATGATAGAAACTTGAACAAAAAAAAAAAAATAACAATAATGGAGTTTTTAGGCCCAATAAACAAAATAGGTTCAAGTTCAATAAACAAGATAGACTCAAGCCCAATAAACAAAATAGGCTCAAGCCCAATAAACAAAATAGGCTTAAGTCCAAGTCCATAGGCTTAAGCCCAATAAACAAAATATGCTTAAGTCCAAATCCAAGTCCCATAAACAAGATGGGCCCAAGCCCAAGTTCAACAGACAAATGGGCCCAAGCCTACATAAAGCCCATGAAAATTCTCTTATTATGGAATATTCTTCTTCTTATTCTCCTTTTACGAGCCTTTTAGTCTTCTTCTTCATCATTTCCTTTGAGATTCCTTTTTTAATTTTTTTGTTCTTCTTCTTCGGTAAGAAAAATGGAAGATCTTTTTCCCTCTTCTTCGATTTTAGGCGGTAGAGAGATAGAGAGAGAGAGAGACGTGGGAGGAGAGAGAAGAAAAAAGGAGAGAGAAGGGGTGTGAGTCGAGATCGTGACGACAAAAAGAAAAACCCTAACTATCCATTTTAAAATGGATCTGGCTTACGGTGAACCAAACCGAACCAAACTACACCTATTTAGGTCAATTTGGTTCCATTTAGTTTGTAATAAAATATAACCTCAATCTGAACTAAATCGAGTCAGTTCGTTTCAGTTTGTCGGATCAGTTCAGTTACTTACATCCGTAAAACTATATACATGGGTCAAACTAAGGGAAAGAAAGACCACTATTGCTTACTCGAAAACTCTATGGACTTAAACAATTCCCAAGGTGTTGGTACCAAAAATTTGATGAGTACATCTCAAAGATTGACTTCATTGAGTGGAAGTAAGACTCATTCAAAAGTGAGTGAATCAAATTTAAATGTGATTGATTAGAGAAGGACACAAATTTACTACTCCTACTTCACACGTTGCAGCAATAATTCTTCTCTCTATTTTGGAGCAGCATCTTTACTTTTGGGCCTCTGTGTAATTAAAAAAGCCCATCATAAACACCAAAGGGAAAAATTCTTGATAATGCCTACAAACAATGGAGATGAAGAGAATAAATAGGTAAACAAAAATTTTAAAAAATATATATAAATATATATTTTTTTAAAAAAATTTAAAACTAAGAAGAGAAACTATTGTAAATGGTAAATCTACTGAAAAATATTTACAAAATATAACAAAATTTCAAATTCTATTGTTTGATCATCAGATTCTATCAAACATATCAGTGTATCAATGTCTGATGAAGTTTATCAGTGATATAATATGAAATTTTATTATATTTTATGAATATTTTATTATATTTGAAAATGTCTTAACTAAGAATTAAAAAAAAAAAAAAAAAAACAAAAGTACTATATCAAGATAATAAAATAAAAGAGAGAAAGAAGAAAGTTCTAAAATCTACTTGGCAGGAGGGGTGTAATTCAAAGATAAAAAAGTTAGAAGAGCCTTCAATAAAATTAAGGAAAAAGGCAAAAAAATAAAAAAAATAAATTTAAAAAAATAAAAAAATTCAACTCAACTAGCATCTACTTACCCAGAATCAATAAATTAATGGTTCGAATCTCACAGCCTAATTGTACTAAAAAATCTGAAATCTTTCTATAACTATGTTTAGTTTGATACTCTCATTTTTTCTAACACTTCAATTCTTTTTTTCTTTTTTTTTTTTTTTGGAGATCTCGTTGAAATAGTATTTCTTGTCTCTTTTTAAGAGAGATCGAGTTTGATATTCAAATAAAAATTTAACTTCTTTTTATCATACATCCAAGCTATCGATTTCTTTTGTTTTTCCCGTACGGAATCTCGACCAACACAAGACCGAGATCGGTTGCATATTTTTCAAATTATATAATCTTTTGTAGAATTTAATTCATCTATATTTCTCAAATCATGCAATCTTTCATACTCTCTTGAAAATATTTCGTTCAGAAGAATCAACTCAATCAATAAAGATTTAATTTAGAAAAGTCAAAACTGATCAAAATTTGATTCATCACAAATATTAACATCAACCATTCAAAACACTAAAATTCCTTTAAATTTGAAGAAGATTAGTCATTACATAAAACTTGGGAAAGACTACATACAATCTTTGTTTCATTCTTGGCCAAGATTCTAGGGAAGAAATAACAAAATTAGGATAGGTTGGATGTTTAACAAGAAAAAACAAAACAAAACTTTTATTCAAATCTCGAGGTCAATCTTGGTCAGAAAGGGTGTTTTAGGATTATCAAAAATGAAAATAATGTGCAGATCAACCCTTTTACCATAAATCTTAATAAATTTTGGTTTTGCCAAATACTCAAAACAAACTTCAAATGTTGCTACATACTTCAATTTTCCCTCTTTTGCCACGACACTCTTGTCGTAAGAGTGGATGGGTCAAGGAGGATGGATGGATATTGTTTGAGCTTGGTTGGGCCCTTTTTCTAATGTGCATCTTCATGGATCTAGCCACCAACCACCACTCTTTTCCTCAAGTTACAAAAGTGAAGGCAAATCTCAAATTGACAAATTATATTCACGAGTATAACAACAACATAATACTTCCGTGCATTTTAGATTGCATTAATTTTTTTAGCGCTCGTTTTAATCTACACGTCATAAAAAAAATCATATAATTTTTTAAAAAAATAGTCTATCACATAAAAAAACGGTGACTAAACAACTAGATGAGAAGTTAAAAGATAAGTGCACTCGGAATGCACTCAATTCCTATAAAAATAAATAATTTATTTTGAAAAGACAAAAAAAAGTAAGACCTTTTGTTTTTCACCCACAAAGAATTCTTCCACTCTTCATCATTGATTCATTCATTCACAGTGCTGTCGTTTCATCACTTTAAATGAACAATATGTTCATAATTAATGCAATTGCATGCATTGTATTTGTAGCATAATAGCCTCTTTCACTTGTAGATGCCAAGTCTTAATTATATATATTGATTTTTGAAAATGATAGATCATCAAAAAACCAACTAAAATCTCCAACCAGAGATCGATTTAGGTTTTGAAAATGATGGATTATCCAACTCTGAAAGATGATTAAGTGCTTTACAATCATCCTTCATTTTCTAAAGCTTAATTAAGTAGTTTTTAGGATTAGTCTGTGATTAAGACTGAATAATGATGAGTAAAACTCACATCAATAATATTTTTTGTTTTGGTCTATATGGTTTTAATTATGTTTAAAAATTAATTAATCACAAGAACAAGTTAGAAAGAGTTATAATATAGTCGGTGAATCCTATGCATTTATTATTGTGTGTATGTTCCAGAAACATAAAAGACCAAAATTATTGTCGTTTCGAACATAAATAATATATCTTTTTTTAAAAAATAAAATATCGGTTTTGTACATTTTTTGTTGTTTTAATGTTTTTGTCTTACTAGTTATAGGTGAAGTGATAAAATCATATAGAATTTTAATTAAAAAAATCATCTATTAGAAAAACAAAACAAAAAATTTCTTAAAAGAGCAACACGAACATTTACGTGATTCGCGAGTAATGTATTAGCAGCATTTAAATAAAATAGAGAGAATACTTTTATTATTAGAGAGAAAAACAAATTCAAATTTCATATATAAAAAGCGTTTTTAGGATAAGACAGTTCGTATAGTGTTTTTTAAACTTTAGAGTTGAAATTGTAGGAAACGTAAATATGGTAAAAATGAATGTAAGAAGACCCGTAGTTAGTGGTTCGAAGGGTCGAATAACAGATGCATGGAAGGTATTTCAATAAAAAAACTTGGTAGAAAGATAATTATGCATACTAACGTATTAACAAGGTGAATATATATCTCATGGAGTGAACATTACTTGTTCTTGTGATCAAAACTTATCGACTATATTTATTTTGGTAGGAATTTGAAATTATTGTTAAAATCCCAACATTTTGGATAATAATTTAATTTTTGAAAAATTAGGCATACAAATCCTTCTTTTAAGTTATATTTTTTAAAAAAAAAACTAAGTCAAGTTTTGAAATTTAAAAAAATATGCGTTTTATTTTTATATTTTAACTAAGAATTCAAATTTGGTATCACAAGATTGAAAACCACAAATTACAATAAAACAAGTAGAAGTTTCAAATAAATAAAAATAAATAAATAAATAAATAAAAAAATAAAATAGTTATCTAAGTTTAAATAAATTACTTTTTGAAGTCTTAATTACTATATAAGGGCACAAACTACGCCCAATATCTAATAAAAAAATTGTAGCTGGTGGCAATCTGAATTTAGGAATTTGCAACTTTGTCATACACTTTTTTCTTTTTGCAGATATGACAAAAAAAAAAAAAAGTTTAACCTAAGTGATACACACCTGTTACCCCCAATATACAATTGTTACATTTGATACACATTTGATACATCTGATATACACTTGATACACATGATATACCTAATACACATATTTATATACATAAATGTTAGAAATGACAAAATATTAAAATTTTAATTTAATGGACAATTAAGTAAATATGCCTAATGAAATTTAAGTAAATAAAACAATGTGACATTTTTGTAAATAAGTTAATATTTATCAACTTTAGGGCAAAAAATGTTAACACCTTTTCAGGGGGCATTTGGATCAAGAAGCTATGACTTATAATAGTCATAAGTTATTATAATTGAGCTATAATAGTTTGTGTTTGGACTGTAGATCATTTTAATTTTAGTTATAACAGTATATGTAAATATTTGGCATACCAATTGTGTGTCACTGTGTATCAAATGTGTACCTAGTATATATTGCATGTATGAAGTGCCTATTAAAAGAGTATCGAGTGTATAAAGTGTATATCAGAGGTGTATCAGTGGATATCAGTAGTGTATCAAGCGTATATCAACAATTTATCGAGTGTATCAAGTATGTATTTGCGGTGTATCAAGGTATATCAAGTGTATCATTTGCATCAAGCGTATCATCTGCATCAGGTAAATCAATTAAGAGTATATCTGGTAATAAATTTGTGCTACAGACCTAATTTTTTAAACTTATTTTGCCAAAAATGCAAAAAAAGCGGTCTAATAATTAACATATAAATGCTTGCTTCTCAACATATTGGGTCTCAACTTTAAGACTCTATTTAAGTAATTAAATTATTCTTCATTCATTTAAACATGTATCACACCCCATTCATTTCCTAGTTGGAAAATTAATTTTCATTTATTTAATATAGGTAAAGCTCATTTAAAGAAAAACTTATAAAATATTTCATATTTCAAAGTATGTTTAAAATTTTAACATGCAAATCTAGATCTGCCACTCTACCACACTCTTATTTGATTCAATAACAAGAATTTTAAATTTAGAGATTTCATTGCTACATTTTAAAAGTTACACAAACTAAATCACTGAAAGAAGAAAAGGAAAAGAAGAGTTGGATATGAATGGTGAATTTAAAAGTAGAGAATAAGTTTATAATACAGAAGAAAGTGATATATGTAGATGGAAATATTTGATACAAAAGACACACCCAAATAGCCTCTGCTACCTATATACTAGTTGAATTAATAATTTAATTTCTTCTCACAACAGTTAGGTAGAATTAATATAATAATGGATAGATTGAGAGAGTAATTAATGAGGCAAGATGATGTTGTGCAAGAAAAACCTTGAAAGGCCAACTTTGTTGCCTGTTTTCTCAACATCTTTTTCAATTTGCTGTCTGTACTCTTTGTAGCTGAATTGCTTGTAAATGCTTGGTTTCAACCAACTCTCAATCATCACATCATCAGATGGGCAGTAGAAATATGCAAATGAAAATCTTTCAACTCCTTCTGAAGCCACCACTCTGTGTTTAAGGCTTCTAAATATATCATTGCTCACTACCTGCATTCATCCCATCATTACAGATTATTATACATTTAATTACTCTCTCTTCACAAAGGTTAGTAATATATATTTTGTTTATAGTATTCTCTCTTTACTTGCTCTTTTGTTCTTTTCCTATATATATATTATTCTTTGACAGGAATCATTCTTTTAAGATTACAACTTAGACTTTGTTCTTTAGGGTATTAACTCTTTAGAGCTCACGATAGATTGAGTTTGTAATGCCATGTAATTCAAAATTTATGTTTGGATTGAACGTTTTCACTCCAATATCTAATACCAAACTAATTTTGTTCAAAGTTTATAAAAAAAAAAACAAACAAATTTTGTAATCTTCTTTATTTTGGCTTAAGATACATGAAGCATATCTATAACCTTGAACTTAAAAAAAAGTAAATGGTTGAATAAAAACAAAGATAGTTTATAAGAATTGAAATTCAATAGATATGAAATCACTGTCCAATCTGTCCAAAATTTCTTTTCCAACTTTTAATAATAACGTTTTTGTTTCTTATTAAAATAATTATAATTGTATTTAAAGGAAAGAAAACTTTTATAAAATGTGATTTTGTTAATACTTTAAAAAACTTGTTTGTTTTTTCTCACCAATAATTGTTTGTTTTATTTCCACATTTTTTTAAAAATATATATATATATATTTTGAGGGTTTTAGCCAAAATTTTAGAAATTTAATTTTTGTTTTCAAATTTTTTAAATTTAGTTAAATGTTACAAAAACAAATCTACCTCAACACAACTCAATAGTGATTGTTGTCTTATTATCTACTTTTCTTAGAAGAAAAAAGTATTTTTTAAAAAAGTAGAGCTTAGTTTGATAATAATTTTATTTAAAATTTTGAAAATTATATACATTACTTCCACCGCCTATAAATTATTTTTTTTCATCTTTTGTTATCTAGTTTCTACTAATTTTTTAAGAAACAAAGTTCATTTTTATTTTAACAAAATACTAAAGAACACGAGATCAATAGTCATATCTATGTATCTCAAATAGGTTGACACATTCATAGTACTCTCATCACAACCCTAATCCTTAAAACTAAAAGAAAAACAGTTTTCTAAAACTTGTTTTTGTTTTTAAAATTTGGTTAAGAATTCAAATATTTTTTTAAAACATGTGAAATGGACATGGTGGATATCTAGTCTTTAGTAACATATTTATAGATTTATTTATTAGTAACATATTTATAGATTTCTTAACACTACTCTCAACACCTTTTCTTTTGAGCATATTTAAACATCATTAAACAAAAAAACCCAAAATCTAAAAAGAGAAAAACAAGTTAATCATTAGTAGCAACTAGGAGATTACCTAAATGTCATGGTTCAATCTATGGTAGTTATCTTTCTAATAATTTAAAATTCTACAAGTTTTTTTTACATCCAAATGTTGTAAGGTCAAGTGAGTTATTCTTAGACAAGGTGTGCGTAAATTGACTAGAACATTCAAGATACCGAAAAAAAAAAAAAAAAAAAGAAAGAGAAGAGAGAAAGAAAGTGTTTGAGGGAGGTACCTGAAATAAGTCTCCAATGTTGAGAAGCAAAGCTTGAGGGTTAGGTTTAACAGGGAACCATTTAGCAGATTTCATGAGTTGCAAACCACTGATTTGAGGTTGGTAAAGAATTGTGAGATAATCAGTGTCAGTGTGAGGAATGAGGCCATAGACTTGTGAAGCAAATGGACATGGTGGATATCTATTCATTCTAAAGCTGCTCTTCCCTTTCTCACACCTTTCTTTGAAGTAATTTGGTTTCATCCCCAAACTTTGCCCTAATATTTCTGATATCTTCTCTGCTAATCTCCCTAACTTCTTCACCACTCCTTCCATTGTTGTTCTGCCTCACATAAACACACACAACCCAATACATAACCTTGTTCTTTTAATTAATTATGAAAATAACATATTTAAAACATAAATTAAAATACATTTTATTTTAGGTTATGTGTTTGACAACTATTTGGTTGTTTGTTTTTTCAAAATATTGATCTATACAACTTTGGGATGAGATTCATCTTAAAAAGATAAATATGTTTTTTTAACAAAGATTTAGGAGGTTAGAGGTTTCATCGGTAGATGCATGAGGACATCTCCATTAAGTGACATCTATAGCATCCTTATCAGGTCTCAGATCTAATAGAAAGATTGCATTGTAATATAAGAGAATATACAAAAATGTTCCATAAACACAAGAGGAATACAAAAGATCAACTTGGAATGATTAGAGAAAAGCCTTCTAATTTAGAAAGACAGATCATTTAGATCAAGCATGAATAGTTACTATTGCTCAAATTTGTTAGGGGGCATTTGGGGAGTTCAATTGCTTACTATAGTTGTTGGTTATAATAGTTTATGTTTGGAGTGTATACTATTTTAGTCTGGGTTCTCATAGTTTATGTTTGGGGGTGTAAACTATTTCTTTTTGTTTAGAAAATAATAAACACCGTAACAAAAAATAAAAGAGAAAATGAGTAAAAAATAGTAAATATTGTAGCAAGAGGTTTTGAAATAGTATTTGTTATACTTAATTGTAGGCAATAAATAGTTGGTGCCCCAAATATATAATGGACTATAATAACCCATTTCATCACTATCTAGTTGGTGACCCAAACAACCCTTTAGCTTCCTTAATAAAACGTAGTACATTAAAAACCCGCTACACACGCCTTCTTTCAAAGATTAAGACATGTAATTTAGTAGGTAGAACAACGTTGTTAAATCATAAACGACTAAAGGGTGTTTGGAGTGTGTTTGTTTATAGTACAAACTATTTTAGTCTAAAAGGTAGAAAATAGTAAACACGAAAATAAATACCAATTATTATAATTGGTACTATACTAGTCAACTCCATCAAATTGAAGTTGAGAGGCCAAACATGGACAAAGAATGAGAAATATAGTTTTTGGTTTGACATTAAAATTGATAAAATAGGGGGAGGGGGAATAGACACATGGGGAAAATGGGAAGTTTTGAGCTGTCATGTTCTTAGCAAACAAAATATATCTAAGAAGCAATAAATGAAAAGAAAAGTGTAGTAATAAAGCCAAAAATCAATTTGTTGCAGAAAAACCAAGCAAGAAAAAGAAATAGAAGAAGATAAGATGATGGAAGAAGGGGGGGGGGGGGGGGGGGGGGGTGCCCCCACGGAGTCCCAAAACTTTTTCCT
>JBBPDJ010000020.1:17717963-17748471 GCA_037974625.1 Cucumis cinereus
CCCCCCCCCCCCCCCCCCCCCCCCCCCCCCCCCCCCCCCCCCCCCCCCCCCCCCCCCCCCCCCCCCCCCCCCCCCACGAGATTAACAAACTTGTTCATGTGATAGTCATGTGATGGGGTGATGTCTAACTATGACCACTGCCCATTTAGCCATATGCACTCTCTGTTGCCCTTTCAGTCATTGTGGGGTACCCCTACCCTAAACCCTTTCTTTTCTCTCTTATATATATATATATGTGTAGGTAGGTGTATGTTTCCTTTAATCTCATCCACCAATTAAGGATATATCCATGTGAATACTTAAGTGCATTGCAAGATGTATTTAATTTTTTAGGTTAAACTACTCTTTTGATCATTATACATTAAAGTTAGTTCAATTTTAGTCCACGTACTTTGAAGCATGAAGTGGTTAATAATAGTTTAGTTCTTCAACTGTGAAATTGAGTTTTATTGAAAGTATCTGAACTAAAATTAGACAAACCCTAAAATATAAGACTAAAAAGAAGAGTTTATCAACACTTTAACTTGATAATGGTGTTTGGATCGACTAGAGAATTTATTTATTTATTTTTTTAAAAAAAAAAAGGTTTGTATATCTTTTTATTTAAACTTTTTTTTTTTTTAGTAAAAATGAACTATTAAAATACACATTAAAAGTATTTTATACACTATAAAAATGAACTACTTTTGTAAGTACTTCATGATGTACGGGGTTTTATATTGCTCCTAAGTCCTACCTAATAGTATTACTTTTTAAATGTCATTTCAAATTTACAAGATTAAAAATAAATAAAATAAAATAAATAAAAAGTACATAAAATTAAAACTTTTCTACCTACCACTAGCTTTGCAATCCTAGACCACTTTTCAAACATGTGACCCTAAACCCAAAGGCTTCTAATATCTCTTTTTCCATTTTATAATTATTAATATTTTTGTTAAGTTTTAAGTGAGCTGTATACAAGTACTTTTTCTTTTGTTTGGTACTTACATCAAGTAAATGAAACACATTGAATTCAAAACAAGTGAAAAGGTTGAAAAAAAAAAAGAAATAATAAATCAATTGAAAACTTCTAATCAAAAGCCAAACAAAAGAAAACAGTATTACTGTTTTAAATATAGCAAAAATATCACAATCCATCAACGATATACTACTATTTGTGTGTATCAATGATACAGGTCGATCACAACAATAGCTTTGTTTGTGTTCATTCATACACTAGAACGTATTTGTACATTTTGTTGGTTTTTTAGGGGAAAGGAGCAAAGAGAGAGGAAATAGTGATTATTGCTTACTTCTTGTAACCCTAGTTACGATTTAATCTATTTTAAACATTTAAAATTAGGAATAAAAAGTTTTAATTTTAAAATTTAAAGCACTAAACATAGCAATTAATTAGGGTTTTGATTAAGTTTGCTAGCTAACTTATGTTCTTCCAGATCTACACTGCTTGTTCTAACTATGATACGATATATCTACTATGGCTTTGAATTTCTCTACTTATACTTAAGAGTGTCATTTTTTAAACACATATTTGTATACTTGAAAACATTCTGAGTTTATAGGATTAATTAAGGAGTTGAATTTTGTTTAGGGTTAGCCCTAAACCCTGTACTGTGGCTATCAATCAATCACACAATAACTGTACTAAAGCTTTTGACTTTTTGATTTTTGAGATATCAAACCAATCCTTGTTTTTAAGAACATTCAAGAATTATTGAGAGAACAGCAAAGATTTATAAATAGTGTGTGTTCAACAATACAAATCAAACATTTTAATATTACACCTTCAATTAAAACATCACTTTTTCAACCCAACAGATTACACAATACTCCAAACTTCCTCTACGTGTTCTTTGGTAATTATTTTGTTTTTTAAAATTAAGTTTATAGACCTTCAACTTTTTCATTTATTATCTACTTTATGACAATAGTTTAAAAGACCAACCAAAATTTTGAAAACTAAAAAAAAACTTATAAAATATTGCAAATGATTGTATGAAATGAGGTGAAAATAGATTTAATTTTCAAAAAACCAAAGAAAAAAAAGTTTCTGAACTTTAATTTGCAACCATGTAGACTGTAAAGTGGTGTTGGTCTTCAACGTCAAAGTGGGTGGAGTTGGCTATTGTTATCCACATTTTGTTTAGGGCTCCAATTATAACCGTTGGTATTGTTAACTATTATAATAATCTACAATTAACAACGATATTACCATTTTAAATCCATTTTTTGATGTAGTGCAAGTTTTTTTTTTTTTTTTTGTTCAGTGTTTACTATTTTCTACTTGGACTAAAATAGTTTGTACACCAATACAAACTATTATATATATCATACATACTGATATTACCTATACACTATAATAACCAACTCAAAGTCGAAACACATCATCTATATTTTTAAATTTGTACCAGTTTAATTCTTGAACTTCCGTATGTTAAAATTTGAACTGTAGTTTTAAATTTATAACAATTTAATTCAAAATGTAAAATAATTTATCATTTAGGTTTCATTTTATTAAATAACGATCTAATATTTGTAAGTTTCAGAAACATTTGGTTCCTAATCTCTTTATCGATTCAGTGTTTTTCATGAGCTACATTGTTATAATAATGTAAATTTAGTATCAAACTATAAATGAAAGCTTAGAAGCTAAATTGTTACTTTGATGAAAGTTTTCGGACTTAGATCATATATATATATATATTTGAACAAGATCCTTAGCATTTCAACTAAGTTGACACCTCTTTAACATCTGCATCATCTTACAAAACCAATAAAAATGTGCATTCAAAATAAACAGAGTATATTTACAAAGTGAGCTAGAGGAAAACTCCAATAAAAAAAAGCGATAAAAACTAAAGAAAAGCCATCCAATTTAGAGCAATGGTCACTATATATATATATATATATATATATATATATATATATATAATACCCAAATTAAAACACAGAAAATATCCCAAAGGTCATCAAGCTACCCTAGAATATTGATCTTAATAAACATAAAAAACATATATTATAGATTTTTCTTCAAATAATTATTGGTTGTGTGTACCCACACACTTTCTATTCTGCATATAATGCAGTTCTATTTCTATATATATTTATATATTATAAAATCTTGTACACCTATAATCAATTCTTAAATCCAACTTCAAATGAACCTTGATCACAATCGTAGAGTTTCATTTCAAGCAAATCTTTCAGGGGTGTTTGGAGCGAGAAATTCATTATTATAGTTTCAAATTATAACAGTTTATGTTGGGAGCATAGGTTATTTTAGTTTGGATCGTAATAATTAAGTTTTCTCTAACTATGACACTTTCTATTTCTCCCTCTGTTCATTAATTAACTGCAGTTTAGATATAGTTTAACTATATCATGGAAAAATTGTAGTTAATTTGTGTTTAATTAATACATTATACCCCATATCATAGAAGGCTATCAAAATATCTTCTCTTCTTTATGACTTGTTTTCCCAGTTGTTTGATGAATTGTGATTATAGCAGAAGATCATCAGATGATTTTAAAGTCTGTATCATCTTATTATTACACTTAAATTAAGAAGAAAAAAAAGGAGAAAAAAAAACCCTAAAGATGATGAAATGAAGAAGAAGGAGAAATTATAATAATAACAATAATAATAATATATCCAAAAGAGAGAATTAATGAAAAAGTGAAGAAGGTAAGGTAGAGGGCATACCTGAGAGTAATATGATGGTTCAAGGTTGAAACTTCCAAAACAGGAATATGAAAAGCTTCAGACCAAGAGATTTGAGATGGAGAAATAGCCACAGGGTTACCCCAACGGTAGTAAGTTGCAGGCAAATTATTCAAACTTTTGTTAACAAAAGGTTGATTAAACACTTTCTTTTGCTCATTTATCATTGACTTCAATACGTTCTCAGCAACCCCATGATTTATTACTTGAAAAAAACCCCAATTCATTGCTGCTTCCACTATCTCTTTCTTGCATTCCTCTCTCTCTAAACTCCCCTTCTTTAGTTGCCCTAAATCAATCACTGGTAACTCTATGTCTTCTTCACATTCCTCTATTGCTTCTTCATCTTCAACTTCATCTAATTCTATAATTCTTCTTCCATCTAATTCCTCTTTTTTCAACTCATTATACCTTACTTCTAATGGTGGTTCAATCTCCATATTTCAGATGCAAACCCCAATTAACTGATCATCAAAATAATGTTTAGATCATAATTAGGTTTTAGCATTACAAAATGAAATGGAACAACTAATACATACACACACACACACATATATATATATTCTAAAAGTTTTATGTACTTGAAGAGATATTGACAAGCCAACACAGATTTTACTTTTTTTAATTTCTTTTTCCTTTTTTTTTTTTAAAGAGCTTATAGCCTTTTGAAGTTCTAGAAAAGACAGTGTTAAATGCTTTCCAAACCATACAATAAAATATCTTTTGATCATTTTTATCTTGACATGTTATGTACGCATACATCATGGAAACATCTCACTTATCTGTTCAGGGTTGAGGCTTTTTGGGGATAGTAATTGAAAGAGTTTGTAATGTAATGTAATTCAAAACTCGTTTGTTTGGATTATGCGTTTTGGACTCGATTTGTAATATTAAACTCATTTTGTTCTTGCAATTTTCAAGCCAACTCTCTTTTCTACCATTTTAATGCTTCACAATCTTATTTCTGTTTCACTCTCAATTTCTCGCTCCAACACCCTTCAGTTTTTCCAGTAATTCTGAGTACATTTCAGTTTTCCAAACAACCCTTAAGTGAGTGGAGTGAGTTATTATAATTTATTCCATATTTATGGCTCAAATTATAGTAGTTCGTGTTTTCAACTATTATAATCTATATTTAACTACAATATTTCTATTTCAAATTCATTTTTGTCACCATGTTTATTATTTGTTACAATATTTATTATTTCTTATTCGTCCTCTCTTTTCATCTTTGTTACAATGTGTTCACTATTTTCTACTCATACTAAAATAGTCAGTACTTTAAACGCATACAATTATATCACAGACGAAAAAAGTATGCATTCTAAATACAAACTATTATAAATCAGATGTCATAATAACCAACTCAATTACTCAAAAATACTTCATTTTCATTTGTACTTTATATGTTGAATTTTTTTTAGGTACAATGAGTTGGTTTTTCCAAGAGAGAGAAATTAAATGAGTGAGAAAAAATAAATTCGGTCTTTAGGATGAAGCTGCAAAAGAAAAAGGTTACCAATAAAAGACATGAAAGTTCTTTTTTTCAATACCACAAATGTTAGTATGAATTTGAACCTCGAACTTCAAACGTATGTCAAACGTTTATGTCAATTAAAGTGTTCCGAAGTCGAACAAAAGAAAAAGTATTTTGGAAATAAAATTAGCTCAATATATAAACTAGAAGCATATATGTTATTGACGATCAACCTCTTTTCATACCTTTGATTGCACCAAAAAAAAACCTAAGTTTTTTACAACCTTGACAAAGCTCTTAAAATGCAAGCAAACTTGTGCTGATGAGCAACATTTTGAAGTAAGATTATGAGAGGTGTGTTTGAATGTTAATGAGAAGGGAGAAGAGTGAGTTAAGGCCATGAACTTTGGAACCATTATATATATATTATATACAATGTATAGAAACTTGTGCAATAAGGTGAAAGAATCAAAATCCTTGAGATTTTGTGATTGAGAAGTTCTATGGCTGAGTGAAGAACACGCGTTTGAGTGTGTTATCAGAGAAAAATTTGTGAAAGAGAGAAGAGAAGGGTTTAATTAGTTATAATATGATATGATAATTAAGGTTTTAATTAAACTTAAAGTACTTTCTATATATATATATATATATGGTGTAGACAAATTATGAACATATATGTGCTTGTCACAAAAGACCTAAATTGGCTGTATTCCAACTGGGCTTTAAATTAAATTTCCCTTTGCATTTTATTTTATTTTATTCTTCAATTTTGTCAAGACAAAATGTACGGTTCTAACCAGAAATTCATTGCAATATGGAAAGAAATTAAATAATGTTATGTATTTGCAAAGTCCCAAACTTTAATTTTGTGGCAAATGCCTGTTCAAAATTCACATCAATTCTTCGGAGTCACTAGAACTATGTATATTCTATTATAAAATAATGATATAATAATAGTAAAAGAAATAATAATTGATGTTATGAGATGACAAGTGCCTGGATCTTTCAGAGGAAGTATTTTGTGTAGGGTTAATATATATAATTCATCAACATTTTTACAATACACATAGAATAATTCACATAGAGTCAAATGAATCAACCGATATTGTTATTAAATCATACAGAGTCAACAACTATATATCATAGATCTAATATTACTAAAAAAGAAATAATAATTGTTTATCTAGATGATGTTTAATTTAAAGAGAGTGAATCGACGTTATCATTTTATAAGAAAAAGTCAAAATTAGATTTACCAATAGTATTCATAAAAGATTGTTAATCCAAACCTAATAATTAGTAGCTTAATTATCTAAAAGTTTCCTCCATCACATCCTCCCTTCGAATTGAATTAATGGTCAGTCAAGTGTAATCGTCAAAGTCCACTCTTGCATTGTAACATCACAATCGTAATTTTGTGGAAGCTCTAGACCGAAAGAAACTATCGTACTTTGAAGAACACGTGTACCTACAATAAAAGCCGAGCACAAATTTGAGAAGACAGTGACGCTTCAACTGCTCTTTTGGTCCACAACATTAAAGTTTTATAGGTGTATTCGTTCGATAACATATAATTATAAATATGTTGTTTCTGATATGACTAACAAAGTAGGTTTTAATGGTTAATTAAAAAAATTTAAATGAGATTTACACAAAATAAAGATGGGATTAAATTTGATGAAAAGGTTGAAATATTGAAGTCGGCATGGGATGTTAAGAGAGTGGGAAGTCGGCACATTTAAGTTTGATGTGAAATGAGAATTTGCATGGATACATATGTAGGCCTCATCACACTTTAAAAGATAATAAAACACAATGTTTTGTGAAAAGGTACCATTTTTTTTCCCAATGTCCAACGCGTGGAACCAAAATTATTAAATAAAGAAATACAAAATATATAGTTTGTAAAGTTCTTCCAAAGTGTGAAATGGGAATGCCCATGTCGGCTTCGATCACACTTATGATATCAAAACAAAACAAAATTTGTTCATTAATGGCCATGTGATTTTGGTACCTTTTTTTTTTTTTTTATCCATATTTATATATTTTTACTTTCTTTTTCTTTTTCTTTTTCTTTTTCTTTTTCTTTTTCTTGTGTGTGTGAAGGAGCCTAAATGAATAATTATTTTTTCATGGCTAAGAAGCAATTAGAGTCCCAACACTATAATCAAACTCTCTCATCTTGGAATGAGATCTCTTTTTATGTTTGAGGAAATGATGGGATCATAACTTTGTATTAGTGGGCACAAAGTTATTTAGGGTTTAGGGGTTTGGTCTATGAAATTTTTTATTCCATAAACTTTAGGGTTTAAATATTCGGTCTAAGGATTTGGTGTTGTGACTCCAATCTTTGTTTCGTCTAATAAATTCGTGACCAATATGAGTAAAAAAAAAAAAACAAATTTTTGCTTGATTAACTCATTACACTATTTATTTTTTTTTAAAAAAAAAATCCTTATTTGTGAGCTTCACGACTTCCCAACTTTCTAGATGTCACAACTCCATTCATTTTTCGAAACATCTATTTATATTGTCCAATGTCTGCTAGTTCAAATGTTGTATTCAATAGGCAGTTTAGACATTTGAAAGTGTTAAAAGCTAAATGTTATATTAAATGCGTAAAAATTATATTTTGTGTCTAACAACCCTAATGATTCTCTAAAACAAATCTTATGACACATTTATTTAAAAATTAATGTAACTATTAGTTTCAAAAAAATTAAGGCACAAAAAACACAAAATTATATTTTAAAACAAAGAATTTTTTAGAAGATTGAATATGTTTAAACCTATAGATAAATTAAGGTTCTTCATAGTAAGTGTTCTCACTTTTGCTCTCTTGCTTCAAAACTTGCAATTTGTGGAAAACCTTAGGAACATAACGCTTTCTCATTGGCACCTTGATTTCATTCCACAAGAGTGTTGCATCATTTATACATCTTCTCCTTTTCGACAATAAATACATCCACAATGTTAGAGCATATTCTTCAAATGTGGTAACAACAAGTTTTACCTTTTCCTTTTCACTTTAAAGGTGATATTCAAATATGACACCAATTTTGTCCTCCCACAAAAGATACACATCAAGATTGGAAAAATTTCCAAAGAATAATGGAAGCATGATTCAATCAATATAGTAACTA
Source organism: Cucumis cinereus (assembly GCA_037974625.1). Lineage (NCBI taxonomy): Eukaryota > Viridiplantae > Streptophyta > Magnoliopsida > Cucurbitales > Cucurbitaceae > Cucumis > Cucumis cinereus. The sequence continues at coordinate 17,726,308 of JBBPDJ010000020.1, forward strand.
TTTCTCAAACATTTTCTTCCTCTTGGGTCATATCGCTTCCATCTCCTAGGCCCATCTATAATAGGGTTAGATTAGATTCATATTGCTCTAAATCTTCTTCCTCGTCAAGATCCCCCACAACCCGTCTCCTACTTCAGGTCTTTCTCTAGCTTAAATCATTTGTTCTAGTTTGTCTAACCCCGCATTGATTAAGGTCTCCAATCGTTGCATGACTTTCTAATTAAGTCCTTGTAATTGTCCCTGTGGAGCGCCTCCATTACCTGCCATTGCTGCAAAACAAAAACAAGAGAAAAAAATTAGAGCTCACAATCACTCCCTCACATGTTTTTCTCAATAGGTGATGTCCACTCGTGTTTACACTTTTTGATCTAAGCTCTCTCTTACAAAATTGAATACTCTAAAAAGGGGGAATGAGCTAGAGTTTTGCAATCAGGATCAGGAGATCAAACCAACAACAAAACAAACAAGAATGATGGTAGATTGTCAAACTCAAGAAAAGAACTAGTTGAATGCAACAAAAAACAAAACTAGAAATCAAGAACCTAATGTTCAAGATTCAATAAACTAGACAAGAAACAACAAAAACTATGATATCTAGAATTAAGAATCTAATATCAAAAATTTAAGAATTATGCAAGATAACAAAGAAAGACAAACTACAAACTACTAGATAAAACAATGACAAAAAAAGAAACAAAGAATTAAGAATTAAAACTAACGACACTAATTTTAATGAAGACCTAATTCAATTCATCAAACAAATGCACTTTAAGAACTATTAATTTTCTTATAAAATTTCAGCAGCTTAAAACCTATGAAAGTTAAGTTGCTTAATTGATGTGTTTGCTCGAAAAAAAAACTTTTTTATGTTGGAAAAATCTTTTCTCACCATCAACAACTGATTTTTTTTTTCACGATTTCTCTTCGTCGGCAACCTTAACCTTTTTTTTATTATTTTCAATCTTTTTTTTATTCAATCTAAGAGCTTCTTAACAATCTTTTTTTTTTTTTTCCAAATCCAACTTTCCAGTGGCACAATCAACTTCAATTGATAGTCAATTTTTTTTTCTTTCTTTTTTCAAACAAGTACAAAACAAAAACCCTAATTAGAAACTAGACTTAATGAAGAAAACAATTAAACATATACCTATTCTAGAGCCTAGGCTCTGATACCAAATAATATGAAGCCCTAGAATTTCAAAATTAATAACCCAATTGGTGAATCCTTAATATCAAATTCTAAAACCCTCAATCAATTTGACGACAACCCAAGGGAATAAATTAGATTTGGATTACTCTTTAATTGAATACTAAGATGTAAGGAGAACTAATTTCTTACTCCAAGTTCGAACACTCCACAAGCAATGGAATCAAACTTATTTGAATGTTCTTGACATGCAAAACATAAGAACGATCTCGAGTTAAGCAAGATAAAACAACGTATTTCAAGCGCTCACCCACTAATCTTCCTATTTCCTTCTCCCACCATACAATGGACTAAATGTATAAAAGAAGGAAGCTCTTTAGAAATATCTTGATATGGCTCAAGCGCACGTGTCAAGTAATAATATAGTTTAAAACGACTTTGGTCGAGTATCATTCTCAGGGTTTTAAATCACCGATTAACCCAAAAGCTTAAGCTTTGTAGGTAAAGGTAAACTTAATGAAACATCATCTATCACTCCCCTTCACTTGTAGGCTCGAAATATGAAGAATGCCCAACCTATAGAAATTAATATTAACTGGGGAGAAAACAACATTGCAGGGGTTTGAACACAAGATTTTTCCTGACCACCTGTTCTAATACATCTTAAATCATCAATTGACCCAAAAACATTATCAAGTTACAGAGAAATGAAGAGACTGTATTCAATATTTTTATGAAATGTTACATTTGGAAGATTAAATAGAGAAATCTAAGACCCATTTGGAAAGATTAAAGCTTGGGAGACAATAAGGTGGGAAAAAAAATCGAAACAAAAAGTGTGAGTTTGTTAATGGTCAAATTTGAAATAGATGAGATACAAAAAGTTGAATTCAACAATTTTGTTATATCTCTAAATTTTCATATATCAATGACATACATGCAATTATGTCATCTAAATTTTGTCAGCCATTATAATTTCTCTTTAAACAATTACCATATTTTTCAAAAGTGAATTGAGGGAAGAAAAAATACTAAAAAAAGCTCATATTTTCTTATATGATATTGTTTGGCCTAACATCCAGAAAATTTTCTATACTAATAGTATGAACAATTTTTCATATTACCTCTACTTATTGGTTGCAACGACAAGAAATCCACGAAAAGGTATTAAAACAAACTGATAGTACGAACAAGAAAAATATGACATTGTCGTTGTACTACGATAATTCCCTACTAACCTAAAACTCCTTATCCAAATAACACTACAAATTATTAAGAGAAACACACAATATTAGGCACAAACCACATGATTCAAAGCACAATCTAAACTAAATTTGAATTATGATGAAAATGGATTGATAGTGTTTACAAAGACAAATGAAGCAAAATACAAAACATTGCCTCAACAATTTGTTATATATAACTCAAAAAGAATTAGCAACAAGTATAGCTTGTCTACACCTTGCTTTGGCCTGATCAAGCCGTTCACTCAATGTCTCATCCTTCACAGCCGCTTTCACCATAGCCAAATCCATTTCCATCAACTTCAAAACCCTAAAAAGCTCTGTTACCATTCTCTCCTCCACTTTGCCGTCGTCTCGCAAAATCTCCGCCTCCTCTCTCGCCCTCTCCGCCACAATCTCTCCCACTTTCGCTAGCAACTCCGTCGACCCAAATTCCCTCTCCATTAACCCTTCTAACTTTTCCAGAAAATCCATTATCATCCACCCGATCGGCTTCTCAAGATTGATCTCTTTCGTTCTTTTCCATCCGATTTCGAAGTTGGGTGGCTCCGGCTTTGCGATTTCGGTTGTGGGTTTTCTTCGCCGGAGTATTTCGGATCTTCTTCGTTTCTCTATTGGGAAGGTTTCTGGTTGATTAAGGGCGCTGAAGCGGGGATCTGGGGATGGGAAATTGGGGTCGGATTCGGAATCTTGTGAGTTGTATTTGATTGAGAGGTGTCGTTTTGATGTAATTTGTAATGGGGTTGTGAAAGAGGGATGAGATTGAGGGAGAAGAAGAATGGGATTTGGAGTAGAGAGGAAATGGAGGTGTGAGGAAGCCATGGAAGAATGAAACAGAGGGATAAAGGGGAAACAGAGTAGATAAGCTTCTTTGTTAGTTAGCATTGTTGGGATAGTTTTATGTTCTTTCTCATTACATCACCAAATATCTTTTGGGAAAATTAATACTCATGTTGACCTCAAAGTCTAACCTCTATTATTATTATTATTATTATTATTATTATTACTATTATATTATTATTTACATTGTTAGATTTGTAATGAAAAATTATATGTATTTTACATCATTGATTATTACTTATACTTCAAATTTAGTTCATGTGGTAGATCAATTTATTGTTGATTTTTATAAACTTTTCACCTCTTGATTTTTTTAGAATATTGTCTATTTGATCTTTGAAATTTTAAGACAAACACCTTAGAAACTAGATATGAATATAATATAAAAATAATAGATATTTCACCTGCTTTACAATTGATAGATAGATTGAAGACACACTATCAAGCACAAATTCTTTAAGGTGTGCAGAGAATCGGTATCAGATACGTATAAATACATGTTAGATACGTGAATGTAGTATCTAACCTTTTTATAAAAAATAAATAAATTCATATACATGTATGCTCATCCAGATAGGGATACACCAATAAATTTTATATATATTTTTGGAATGAGTTTTAACCCTAAAACCCATAGCTCACTTGACTTCATAAAAATATTATAATTACCAACCAAACAAATGAAAAATAAACATATAAAAATAATTAAAAGATTAAAAAATTATTTCTTAAAATCATATTTCCCCATCTTTCCTTCGGTTAATCATTAAATTCTTCCATAAAGTCAACAATTTCCCTCTCTATATATATATATTAAAAACGACTTATCCTTAGACATATGTGTATATTAGTTTTTCATAAATTAACGAATCATCGTATCTAAGCGTATTTAGATCGCGTATAAATATCTGTTTATGTGCTTCATAAGAGATACGTGAAAGAGAAGGGAGGAAAGTAAATATCCACATAAATATGAATACAAAACACTTAGGTGCAACACAAATTGTACCTATCTTTGAGCATTCCACCAAATTGTTCCATCATAATTTGATACGTGAAAATTATTCTTATTTATATTTTAATTCTTCTTTGTGTAACTAATGAGGTTTGAATGCATAGACATGTGTGCATTTTGAGATGTACCCAAGTATTATCCACATGAATATAATATAAAATTGATATATATTGCCATGTACTTACAATTTTTCTACTTAACTATGCCACATCACTTGCCATTAATGAACTCAACATTAAAGACTATTTAGAATTTTTTTTCAAATTTTAGAACTAAAGTGTCTCTTTTCAAACCTCATGGATTAAATAAACATCAATCTCAAAGCTATCAAAAGTATATTTTGTCCAACTTTTTATTAGCTATTTGTATTTTTTCTATAAATTTTTTGAAAACATATTCATTATTGGATTGTTTTTAGCATGAAAATTAATGTAATTATTTTATTAGTTCATGTAACAAAAATTAAATTTATGACTAAAATTAGATAATTGAAACTACAAGAACTAAAATTAAACAAATATCAAAGTATAAGGAAACGAAAAAAGTGATACTTTAACCTTATTCATAAATATTGTTAGTAAATGCTCATAATCTGGTTACCATCTATGTTAATCTCTCTCGTTTTAAGGTATCAATGGTAGTGATGAGTTACAATCTTTTCTAATTGGGAAGATCCTATAACCTACAGTCTTGTAATCCTATGAGTAGTAGTTGTATAGAGTATTTGAAAGGCCATGCCTCCATACAGGTTCGTTTACCATCTATCTGCTCTTCCCCTCTCTTTTGCTCAAAGTAATCTCTTTGTTATTATTCTTCTTTCCCCCTAATTAATAAGTCATACAATCTAGATTGAGGAAAAGCATCCTTGTTATTGATCGATAAAGAAGTGAGAAGTATTCTGCGATGGATGATGGGTCGCGTGTATGTAGAGATACACTAGTATTCCTTGTTATCATCTAGACTCCTCTGGATGTGAGACTCCTCAATAGAACTTAGGCTCTCCCTAAGTAGTTGAATATTAGTGAAGATGTAATGATCAAGCTCCCCATACGTGTGTGAGACTTCCTTTCAAATGATGTTATCTTTTCCACCTTCTCGTGAACGACTTCTGGTACAAAACTTAGGCACCCTAAGCTAAAGAACTCCTAAAGTCGTAGGTTTTCTTAAGATTGAGAATTCTTTCTCAAGAGCGAAGTTTTAGGTTCCCCTAAGACCAAGAAAACGTCATGTTTTGAAAGCTTTAACGATGATTTCGCCTTGTAGAAATTGAACAATAACACAACAGAGTTACAAAAAAACAAAATGTTCTACCTAAACAAAGTAAAAGTGGCAACCCTAGCAATGCACACCTTGCAACTAAGAAAGGCGCAGCGGGAAAGGAAGATCAACCCCAATCAAATTCAACAAACCATAGATATGGAAAGAATTTGACGAAATAACTCTGTAAGGTTTTCCAAATAAAGAAACAAACAAACAGAGGAATTGGCATCTTGTGAGACATCTGTGAATCAACTTCTATGACAACATCAAACCAACCAAGAAACCAAAAACTGATAACCTTAAACAAATATATAGCCAATAGCAAAATCTAGCATAGTAAATGATCTAAACTCTTTTCTTGTACTTTCCTTTTGAATACATATATATATTGTCTAATCTTTTTGTTTCCTATAGGGTAAATACAAAGGGTAACACTTGATAATAATTTGGGCCCTTTTAATGCCTGAGTTACGAGGAACATGTGGGTTCAGTTTCTTACATTTTAAATTGGTAAATTTAGTCCTTAAATTTTAAAGAATATGTTTAAAAGATCTTAAAAAATTATTAAATTTGAACAAAAATTTGACTAAACGTTGAGGTGGCACAATGATTTTGAAAAAAACCATTTTTTTAATATTATCTCATATCTCCTCTTTCTCTCTCCCTCTTTCTCTCTTTCATTTTCTTCTCTCTTATTCTCTCTAATCTCCCTCCATGCGTCTTATTCTCTCTCCTCTCCTTCCATGGTTAAATTCCAGCAAACTAAAGATTAAAAAAAATTAGGAAAGAAACTTGGCATTGCCTTTATGTGTAGATAAAGAAAAGAAAATAGAGCAATCACCTACACTACTCTCCTTTTCGTCTTCGTCTTCACCTCTCTAACTGGTTTCATTGCACTTATTCTTCCAAACTCAAGAACCAAAATGATATTTTTTTTCTACTAATTAGGTGTATAGCAACATTTAAAAAAACTACAAATATAGCAAATTATATCAATAATAAATAGTATCATTGATAGACTCATAACAAATACTATGATCTATCAGTGATAAAACTCTAAAGCTAAATCTAAACTTTGTTATATCTACATTTCTTTGCATTGTGCTCTATTAACCTTGATTCAATTTGCTATATTTCCGACAGCTCCTTTCTTAAACCATGTGATTTGTTGCTACTTTTGCTAGATATAGTTTCTTTAGGTATATTGGTCACATAAACATGCCCTAAAAGTTCGTAGAATAGTGTGAAACTTTCCCAACCACCTTAGAATATTTAGAAGACAATACCAAAAGTTGAATCCAATACTTAAATAAAGGAAAAAAGTTTACAGTGAATCATTCATATATGGACAACACAATGTTACCAAACTGAATAAAAATTATTATAGCAACACATTGATATTAGGGCAACAATCAAATGAAGCAACTAATTTTCTACATGATGGAGCATTATATATATATAGTAAATTCATGTACAAAACTCATCACTTTTGAGTGAGGAATCTGAGTCTACAAAAATGAAATATCATTTCTCCCGAGCTAAATTACATACACTCAACTTGCATTTCTATTTATATCTATATATGTATTGTATATTTACTGGAGAAAGAATGGTGGACTATATATTTGGGAAATGACCTCTTTCTATCTTGAATTACACAATTCTTGAATCGCGCCGTGAGTTTCAGGGGAGACGAGCATGGCAGCTGCAGGTTCTAAACAATGAGCAAATATTGGTCACGTCACAGTAGCTGGTTCCAAATAGGATACAACCACCTCAACCCAATGAACCTCCAATTGCATAGCCATGGCAAATAAGACAACAAGAGATGCAAATCAGATTTGATGCCGCAACCTTGACAGTAATGTCTGCATGCTATCAAGTTTCTCATAGAGTTGTTTAATAGTAGCAACATGTGATGACGAATCAGAACTACTAAGTTCGGTCATAAGAGAAGTGCATTTAGATTGGGAATCAAGAACAGCTTGCTCCAGAGAAGTCACTGTAGATTCTATGGTTGGACGTGGGCTTTCTCCGATCAAATATGCTGACGGAGAGACTCCCAAACTGGCCAGACTACTTCCCCTGCTAAGCTTTTCTGGAGTGAAGATTTTGTCAATGCTCTCACTTCCTGGAATTAATAAGAATCAACCAGTAAAATATTTGTTGTCTAAGAGACCTCAAAAGAAGTCCTCGAACGAGTAAGTTCATCATGAGCACAAAACCAGATTGTGGTATAAGTTCCAATATTGAAGTTTAAAACGTGACTAATTTGGCATCTTAGTGGATACTCTCCTCAATCCTCACAAGGTAAAAAAGATAAAATAAAATAAAATATCAAACGAAAGGTGAAGTTCAGGGAATTGGGGGATTGTTGGCACAAATAGAGAACTTTTCAAAAGCCTAGTAATCATTGGGTTGAGTAGCCAACTGACATACCAAGGTTGCTTAGCTGATCCAAGGTGGCTTGACCAATAGAACCCTCCAGCTTTAGTAGCCTAAGAATTCCAGCAGCAATTCGACCCATCGAATCAACTTCTGACTTGAAGAGTAGAGCAAGATGTTGCAGCTCATTCTTTGTAACAACTGCCTCAATCTATCATGAATAACAATGCATAAAAAGGGTTTCTAAACAAACATATAGTGTCACACAAGGAAAATTGATAGTCAAATACCGGATGCTTGACAGAGAACTTCAAGTTTTCCATAATCCAGTTGGCCATCTCAACATCAACATTATCCTCAGACACCACCATGCGAGCTTCAAGATTTATCCCTCCAAGTGGCTCAACCGTTTCATTCACCCCATTGATGAGAGAGACATTATGATGGGAGTTCTTTTGAACCTGAGGCTTCAATGTCTGCAGGCCTTCTACGCTGACCTGAATTTGACACAAATATTTCAAGCTCATGCATATAGATGGGACTTAAACCACAAGCATGGAGAAAGACAGAAAGGGAATGGTTCAATAAAATCGTAGGCACCAGAAAGGGAGTAAATTGTTAATGATTAGTCAGTTTATGAAATTTAAAATTTTCAGTTGGGGGGGTGCTTACTATCACCAACTCCACAGGAAACTGTTGAGTTCCACATGAGCTTCCTTTGCGACCAAGTGGATCCTTCCGTCTACTCTGCGCTTTTACTCGGAAGCTCTGGAAAGAAGTGTGCCAACACCTCTCTTCTCTGCCTGCATTCTTAGGATTATAAAACCACCATCTTTCTGTCATTTCCTGTGCACCTTCAAGTGCAAATAACCAGTTTTTAAGTTCTATGGAAACGTCCACATCATCTGGCTTTCCTAATTGCAATAGAGAGCTTTCTTTCCCATCTCCTGAAATTCCACACAGAAAATTACAACTTGAAGATTGTAAAAATTTTGTTTCTAAAGATTTAAAAGAAGACAGATAACAAAGGAAACTTCTGTGACGAGAACAGAAGATACCATGCATCCTTAAAAGTCATTATAAATTAAAGTGCATGAACAATGTAATTCTTAAGCAGTCAACATATAGTTCCCGCACCTTCTAAACTGCCAGTAAGAAGAGGTGAAGTTTTGAAAAGTTTCACAAGTGGTCCAGCCCGTAGATTCTCCAGACCTTTCATCAGACCCTTTCCTGGGCCCCCATCAGGACCAAGAATTCCAAATCGATGCAGCAAAGCTTCAGCATAGTTCATTCCTCCACTTAGACGCACTCCAGCAATACAAGCTGACACATTCAAACTGTGACACTCCATGTCCCGCTCATTTAAGGGAATCACATGCACTATGCTAACATCAAGAAATGGGGTTGTGAATCTATCCCCTTTGTTATGTACCCAAAGGATTGCTCTTAGTTGAGATAATTCATTCCCATTCATTAGAGAACCATTTTCAATTGAAGTTGACATGGTTCCATTGTCATATTCAGTATTTCCTTCGGTGTCTACACAATCCACCTCAACATTATCCCATCGTACTGTGGATGTAATAGCAACAGCACCACCAAGCGTTCTGTGAGAAACTTTGATGAACATATCATTACCAATGAATTGAACAAGTGGCAGTTCCTCAACAATTGTGGAAGAAGACTCCAGAAATCTAAGTTGAAGGTTCCTGACCAATAAACTAACAGCAGTATCACTTGGTACCTTATCCACAAGCTTTCCAACCAACAAGTTACCTCCACTTTCTTTTGGTCGATTTTTCTTTCCAACAAGTGCTATCTTTTCAGTAACTCTACCAAAGTATGCATAAAGATCTAGAACGAAAAATAGTTGATCAACTGAGGTGTTTGATAGATACTGTTGACAGGAAACCCCAACTCTTACAACACCCCCAGGAGGAGGAATTGCTGTTAATGTTTTTCCATCTGCAGTTGCCATAGCTACCTCAATGGAAACATCTGTCAGCTCCACACATCTCAACGAGGCTAAAGTTGCATCAGATCTCTTAGATCCAGACACTTTATTGTATGTTTCTAATGATAAACTAATCTGAGACACGCTAGTGGCCCATTTCTTCTGGCTAGCATCAACTGGTTGACCTTCCCAGAGAAGGAAGCAAGCAGGATCCTTATCCAAATTCAGTAGTCTAAGATTCAGAGAAGGTGATTCAGAAAATTGCATGTTCTTAATATGAAGCCGAGCTCCATCGAAAGAGCTATGAGAAATGCCATCCCATCTGCCATGATAATCAGTAGATTTGGCCACGTCTAGTGGAACTGAAACATCTAACTCCTTGAGAGAAAGTATAATAGAACTAATGGAAAAATCTGGTAAAACAGAACCAGGATTCACAACTATTCCATCAGCTAGGAAGGATGATATCCTCAAACATGATTTTTCCTGAAGATGAATCTGTAAGAGAATTACAAAGATAGAAAACGAGTTTAGAGAAATGATGGTTCCAAATATGTGTACGTAACTAGAATGGTCATTTTAAGAATAGTTTACATACTGTGAGAGGTTGGCAGTGGATGACTGTCTGGGTAGCAAAAGATGGGGGGACTGGAGAAGGTTTGACCTGCACAGAGTGGAGGCTCAATAAAGGAACATTTCCACTTAATCCCCAGTGCTTGTCCTTGAAAGGATATATTGGTGGGCAAAAGTTCCTAGCTGTCCAGAAAAGAAGTTATCATCAGCATTAGACAAGATGCATTTCAAATCTCAAGTCTTAAATGCATATTATGAAGCTATAGAACCAAGAATGATTTCTTGAAACTAAACAAAGGGCCAGTGAGACATTACCAAATTCTGGAACATGTAAAAAGTCATCTATAACAGCCTGCATTGCTGGTTGAACTAATGTGCATGGAGGGCGCGAAAAAGTATCCCTAAAAAAGTAGACATTCTTAAAACTCAAGGATACAATTGTGCAACCTATAGAACAGATCTTGTTCAAGTAAGATTATATCCCTAAAAACGTACACATTCAAAAAGAAGAATCAACTGAATACATACATACAATATCAAATTGAAGTCAAATAGCACATATTAGTAACTCTCAACACTCAAACACTATCGTTTAGACAAATCAATGTATACAACTAGCTATAATTGTATTCAGGAAAATGTTATGTTGTCAAGAATATACAATTTTTGTTTCACTCCCCTCCTCTGATCTTGATCTTACCCTGGGTCATAATCCAAGAAACCTTCCGTTTTGGGACATTTGAGTGATATGATGTGTAAAACGAATACATCTTGGAAGAGAAGCTTCTCTAAAGGCAGAAGTACCTCATCCATCCGGTTGACCCAGTTACTTTCTTTCCCTTATGAGGGCTCCATTTGTTTTCAAGAATCTTAAGAAGTTGATTAGGTATTCTTAGTGGGAAGAGGCCATTAAGGGGAAGGGAGCCCATTAGGTGAATTAGGAGCTGTTGGGAAAGCCAGTGAAACTGGGGGGTTTAGAATTAGGGAATTTAAAAGCTCAAAACAAAGCCCACCTAGCTAAATGGTTGTGGCGTTTTCCCTTTCGGTCTAATACCCTATAGTAAAGGATTACAACAAGCAAGTACGGTCCTCATCCTTTTAAATGAATATCAGTTGAGGCATAGCCACTTACAAAAACTTCTGGAGAAAACATAGCTAATGAGCTACCTTCTTTCTCTCACCGGTTCATGATTTTGTGGTTGATGGGAAGAAAACATATTTTTGGAAGGACAGGTAGATGGGGAATAAACTCCTTTGTTAATCATGTTTCCTTGTTTATACCACCTGAGTGCTACAGAATGAACATTTTTCGGTTGATACCATAGTTCATTTAGGGGCCTCTCACACTTTATTGTTTGGGTTCTATTGTCATTTGTCTAATAGAAAAGCAACAGATGTCATGACTCTCTTATCTTTGATTGGGGAATCTGAGTTCAGACCGTGAAAAATGAACTTCCATCTGTTCAGTCCTATAATCTTACTAGGGGGCTTTTTCTTTTAGCTCTTTTGTTGCTTGTTGAACCTTCCATCTAGTGCATTTGCTTTCTCCTCTTTGGAAGGTAAAATTTCCAAAGAAGGTTAAGTTCTTATCTGGTAGGCTATCCACGGAGTAGTTAATACTCTTGAGAGGCTCCTAGGAAGTTTCCCTCCTTGATAAGGTCAATTTTCTATGTCCTTTATCGAAAAGTGGAGGAAGACCTGGATGGTTTTCTTTTTTTCTTTTTATTTTTTCTGTGATGAAAACAACTTTCAATGAGTATAGATGAAAGCTAAGAAGCACGGACACTTTACTTTGGCTAGCATGTCTGTGTCGGACACTTGAACACTCCAACACTTGGTGGACACGTACCAAACACTTGTTAGAGGAATAAATGCATTAGACATACATAGAACACTCGTTGAGTAGACTAAACAGACACATATATGATAATAATAATAACTTTTGAGTGTGGAATACATCAAGCTATGTCTTTTAAGCCTATAGATGCATCCATTCATTTATTATGAATTTTCTTTTACCATAAAAACCATGTATATTTTCTTTAAATGAATATTTTAAAAAGCATATCCTTGTCGTGCAGTGTCCTTGATTTTTAAAAAAATGACGTGTCACCGTATCCGTGTCATGTCGTGTTGTAACCATGTCGGTGCTTTTTAGGATGAGAGAATAGAAGGGCTAACAAAACAACCTCTATAGACCTCCCAGTAAAGGAAGAGACTCCAACTAAGAGAGATGTTTCCTAGCAAATAATTACAGAAAAGATTCAACACCGAAGCCCAAAGGGAGACATGAAATCTCATCAAGGACCACACTTCACTGGAGTCTCTTTCCTTCCTCTAAAAACTCTATCATTCCTCTTCCCCCAAATATCCCATACAATAGCACACACCCGAGCAAGCCACAAAAACCGACCTCTCTCTCTAAAAGGTGGATGGAGAAGGAACTGGCTATTGCTTGTTTCAGGATCTTGTAACAAAGAAGGTTATTGGGAAGGACATGAATATGGAGGACTTTACAGTTTTAATCACCGAGTATCGACATCAACAACCGTTGCTTGTTTTGGAATTGTGTCTACCTTTTATGCTCATTGTCGTCTTGGTCCACACATCCCTCTCAATCTTAAGAAAACTTTGTCCTCAGTTTCATAACTAGTCTTCACTGGATTGTGACTCATGTCAGTTTGCCAAATTTCATCGTCTTAGCTCCAGCCCTAGAGTTGATAAACGAGCAAATTTTCTCTTTTAGTTAGTTCATTCTGATATTTGGGGTCCGTGTCCAGTTGTGCCCAAAACTGGATTTCGATATTTTGTTACCTTTGTTGATGATCACTCTTGCCTGACTTGGTTATAGTTAATGAAAAATTGTTCTGAATTATGTTCTCATTTTTCAATTTCCATGCTAAAATTCGAACACAGTTTGGTGTGTGCTTTAAAATCTTGAGAAGTGACAATGCTGGTGAGTATTTTTCAGAAGCATTAAATTTGTACCTTTGTACACATGGAATCCTTCACCAATCATCATGTGTTGATACTCCATCCCAAAATGGGGTTGCAGAACGAAAGAATAGGCATCTTCTTGAAACTGCATGGGTAGTATCCTTTCAAATGCATGTTCCAAAGCATTTTTGGGTTGATGCAATCTCCACAGCTTGTTTTCTTATCAACCGCATGCCTTCGTTTGTTCTTCAAGGACAGATTCCTTATCATGTTCTCTTTCCAACAAAACCATTGTTTCCTATTGAGCCTAAAATATTTGGTTTTACTTGTTTTGTTCAAGATGTTCATCCTAATTTGACAAAGTTAGACCCTAAGTCTTTGAAGTGCACTTTCTTAGGCTATTCTCGTGTTAAAAAAGGATACAGATGTTACTGTCCAAGTTCGAATAGATATTTTGTCTCTCGAGACGTTACTTACTTTGAGGATAAGTCTTTCACTACCTCTTTGTCTAGTATGAGTGAGAGGGAGGAGGAGGAGGATCTTTTTCTTTATACTCTCACGTCTCCAACTCTCACCCCTGATCTGTCTATTCCAGCGTCTGCCCCTAATCGTCCACCAATATCTAAAGTCTACTCTCGTCGGCAGAAACCTCCAGGTGAATGTTCTTCTATCTCGAAAGACTCTTTGTTATCGGATTTAGAACTGAGTGATGAGCTTCCCATTACTCTTCATAAAGGTAAACGTTATTAAACTTATCCTATTGTGTGGTGTATCTTATGACCAATTATCATCTCCTACATGTTCTTTTGTTAAATCTCTTGACTCTGTCTTGATACCTAAGACCGTTCATGAAGCTTTGTCTCATTATAGGTAGTGCAGTGCGATGATTGAAGAGGTGAATGCCTTAGATGATAATGGTACTTGGAATTTAGTGTCTCTTCCTGCAAGAAAGAAGACTATTGGGTGCAAATGGGTGCTTGAAGTTAAAGTTAATCCTGATGGATCAATTGCTCATTTAAAAGCACGCCTTGTGGATAAAGGTTATGCTCAGACGTATGGGGTTAACTATTTTGATACATTCTCTCATGTTGCTAAGCTTACTTTTGTCAGGTTGTTCATTTCTATGGCAGTATCTCAAGATTGGCCTTTACATCAGCTTGATATTAAAAATGCTTTTCTCCACGGTGATCTTCAGGAGGAAGTCTATATGGAGCAACTACCTGGGTTTATTGCTCAAGGGGAGAATGATAAAGTTGTGTCGCCTTCGCAAATCCTTGTATGGGTTGAAGCAGAGACCACGTCCATGGTATGAAAACTTTAGTAAAGCACTTGAGCAGTTTGGAATGAAGAAAAGCAAATCAGATCACTCAATTTTCTACCGAAGATCTATTAGTAGAATTATTCTACTTATTGTATATGTTGATGATATTGTTATAATCGGCATTGATACATCAAATATATTGTCTCTCAAATCTTTCCTCCAAAGTCAATTTTACACTAAAGTTTTGGGAGTGTTGAAGTACTTTTTGGGCATTGAAGTAATGAGAAGCAAGACTGGTATTTTTATGTCACAGAGAAAATATGTGCTTGATTTGCTTATCTGAGAAAGGAAAATTGGGAGCCAAGCCATGCAATACTCCGATGAAGTCGGGTCTACAACTGTTAAAATATGGAGAACCATTTGAGGATCCTGGGAGATATAGATGACTGGTTGGGAAGTTAAATTACCTTACATTATCACGTCCAGACATAGCTTATACGATAAGCATGCGAGTCAGTTTATTGACCTCACCCACAGTGGAAAATTGGGATGCAGTACAACAAATTCTGTGTTACCTTAAGGCTGCACCTAGACGTGGAATCTTATATAAAGATCATGGTCATATGAACATTTAATGTTTTTCAAAAGCTGATTGGACAGGATCAAAAGAAGATAGAAGATCGACTTATGGGTATTGTGTTTTTGTTGGAGGCAATTTGGCTTCGTGGAAGAGTAAGAAGCAAATCGTAGATTCACGATCAAGTGTTGAGTCTGAATACAGAGCAATGGCACAAGCAGTGTGTGAAATAATGTGGTTACATCAATTCTTGATTGAATTGGGTTTTAATACTACAATTCCGACTAAGTTGTGGTGTAACAATCAAGCTACTCTCCAAATTACATCTAACCCAGTATTTCATGAGCGTACTGAACGCATTGAAATTGATTGTCATTATATTCGGAAAAAAAATACAACAAAACGTTTGGTGTCTACTAGAAATGTGAGACTGGAGAAGAATTAGGGAATATCTTAACAAAAGATTTGAATGGAGTTCGAATAGAGTACCTTTGTAACAAGTTGGGCATGATTAATATATATGCTCCAGCTTGAGGGGGAGTGTTATAGTATTATATGTAACTATAGAAGTTTATTAGTCTTTTGTCTTTTATTGTAATTACTAGTCTTTAGTTAGGCTTTCCATGTATGTCTATGTATAATGAACTCTATTGTATAGAATGAATGAAGTGAGTTATTTCATATTTCGCTCTAACTTCAACAAAAAGAACCAATTGCAGGACTTGATGTCGAGCCATTAACAATGGATCATATCCTTTGGAGCGATGAGTTCACTCAATCATTTTACTTAGTTTCTTGCAAGGTTCGGAGTTCAAGTTGCTAGCCATAGTGATTACAAGGAGATGATTGAAGAGTTTCTTTGTCATCATCCTTTTCCCGTACTTTCATAAGCTGGTATTCATGCTATTCTATGGGGTCTTTAGGGGGAAAGAAACAAAATAACCTTTCAAGGTATAGAGAGCGATCCTTGGATGTTTGGTCCTTCACTAAGTTCGATACTTTTCTCTATGCATTGGTGACGCAATGTTTTTGTAATTATAAATAAGGTTTTATTGACTAGAGTTCCTTCCTTTGGTGGACCTTTTTTCCGGGTTTTTTTATGCAGTTATTATTTCATTGCTTGTCAACAAAAGTTCAAATCTTTATCCAAAAATATAAGTAAAAATAAGAAAAATGATAATCCATAGAGATGAAAACTCAAGCTACCTCAAGAAAAGTCCACCAATCATGACTCTCGTCAAGTTATTGTCATTTTGTCCATCGCTAACACTAGCCTGCAATAAAAGAGCACCCATATTGAGGTATGATAAAGAGAGGAGGAGGGGGGAGGGGCATAGCTATAGATGAAGTAAATGTATTCTAATCAGCAGTTTAGTGTCATAAGTTCAATAAAAACTAGACTAATTCATAACCCTACAATGGTATGGTAGTGGTAACGTTTAAAGAAGAAAATTGTTAATTCACAACAGGACTTTAAGGACATTGTTTTTTAAGAGGAAACAAGTCTCTATTATTCATAAAAATGAAGAAAGAGACAAATCTCTAAGTACAAGAGGATTATACAAAGAGCAAGGAGTAAAAACAGAAACTTGAAACATATAACCAAAAACAGCAACTTAAGACATAAAAACACAAGACTTTAAGGACATTGTTAATTCACAACACGACTTTAAGGACATCATTTCATCTACCAAAGGATTGAAATTTTCCAATAATCTGTAATTGGTTAAAACCACTAGATCGGGAAACAAAGTAGGAAAATAAAACAACAGAACGATAAATAACTAACAATACTTTTTTTAGAGACGGAATTTCTATTGACAAATGGGTTGAAATATGAGCCTGGTAATAGGCTGGGTTAAATGTTGTTAATACTATTTTCTGATGTGTTTTTGGTTGATATGTCTCAGTGTGACATGTCCCATGTGGTTTCAATGGGTCTAAAATTAAAAAAGCATAAAAGTATCATAGGACAATTTTTGCCAAGCATCAAACACAAGTATGAAACATGTTCAAACATATCCATGTCCCACCCCTGTCAGCGATTAACAGCCCCACCAAGCCAAGAGAATTAGGGGGGAAAAAAAGGACAATTGTTTTATACAATTTCAATTAAAAGCAGCAACTGTATGAAACATTACCCGAGAAAAGAATAGTGACTGCATCAAAAATTCAAGCTGGAACTCTGCAAGTACAATATAAAGTCATAAGAAATTGAAATAGAGAAACAGTAGTATATAAACAGCAAGTAAAATGCTATCAGTGCTCCTACCAAACATTTACGAACTTAAACGCTACAAAGAAACTAATCAACTTGAAGACCAACACGCCAAATCAACCAAGCTATGATGAAAATCAATAGTTTCCCTCAAATAAGCACACATTTTCCTTTTTTCTTTCTTTTCCCGGATGAGAGCTGTTCCGGGACCTTTTTCACTGCAGGATTCCAGAAGTAAACACTCACCCCTAGTGTTATTCATTTCTATAATTCCGACTAAGTTGTGGTGTGACAATCAAGTTGCTCTCCGTATCGCATCTAACCCAGTATTTCATGAGCGTACTAAACACATTGAAATTGATTGTCATTTTATTCATGAAAAAATACAACAAAGTTTGGTGTCTATTGGATATGTGAAGACCAAAGAACAATTAGGAGATATCTTTACAAAAACTTAGAATGGAGTTCGAATAGAGTACCTATGTAACAAGATGGGCATGATTAATATATATGCTCCAGCTTGAGGGAGAGTGTTTAGGGTTTAGGGTTTAGGGTTTAGGGTTCAGGGAGAGTGTTATAGTGTATGTGTAACTATGGGAGTTTATTAGTCTTTTGTCCTTTATTGTAAATTACTAGTCTTTAGTTAGGGTTTCCATGTATACCTATATATATTGAACTCTATTGTATAGAATGAACAAAGGGAGTTATTTTATATTTCGCTCTAATTTCAACATTTCCAAATTGATTCAACATTTTTAAATTTGGGGAAAAATCAAATGTTGCAAAAAATTGGATAAGATTTGGAATATATATAGAATCTCGGTGTTAATCTTCTCCAAGATTTCACTGAGGAAGCTCAAACATATCGAATTCGGTGTTAAATATGCCCGAAATTTCACCGAGAGAGCCAAAATATATAGAATCTCGGTGTTATTTTTCCTGAGATTAAAACTGAGATTAACATGATTTTTTCAAATCAGAGAGATTGAGGTGACTTGGATGTCGTTTGCAATAGTGGCGTGACCAAATTTGGATTTGTGAAAGTTCGCAATTTGGGATTTGAAATTTAAAGAACTTTTAAATTAGGATAAAGATTTTTTAAAAATTTGTAAAAATTTGATATAAGAATTGATAGAGATAGTAAAATTTTGAGGAGATTTGAAAAATTAGTTAAGATTTGCTATATGAATTGAAATAATTATATAAAAGTTTTGAAAAATTATAGAATCTCGAGGTTAATATTGGCCAAGGTTTCACAAGAAAGTCAAACCAATCGATAACATTGAAAAAGTTAAATTTTCAGTAAATCTCGGTGGTCGATCTCGGGCAAGATGTACCGAGAACAACTATTGTAATGAGTTTCCAGAAAGGGTGCTAGTTTTTTAAGATGAAAACTTAATTGTGTTATTTCTGACGATTTTCCTGTTAGGGGCAATCAATATTCTACCAAACCAATTCGACCTACTAAATCCAGCTGAATTGACTTCGTTCAGTTGGTTAATGTATTTTCTCCATCTCTTCTGTTGGTCGATTTTGCCCCTTCGTCACTCAGTGGGCCTAAAAAGAGGCTCAAACTGACTACATGAGGCTCAACACTCAGCATCAGAGAACCTCAATCAAACCACTCTACTCTACATATCCTTTCTTGGAAAGAACTACCTTCATTGAGCCTATGAAGCTCCCAAGTTGCATCTATGTGTTCATGAATTCCTTCAGCCCAAAGTTTTATGACCTTTGGATATCATTAGCACCTGAATTGTTCCAAAGCCACTGTCTGCACCTTCCCTTCGTGTTGACAATTAATTGGACCTAAATTAAGGCTTCTGCAACTTCTCTTTTAAAGAACAACTCTACCTTTGAACAACACACTAAACCGCTTAAACAATCTCTCAACCATGTAACGCCATATGTTGGCTAATCTTTGAAAAAATTTCTTCTAAGCACCTCCTTAAGTTCCCTCTTCCCCCCCCCCCCTCCCCCTTTGTTTTTGTAAAGGAAACATTTCATTGTTAGAAGGAAAGAATTAGGGGCCAAGGCCCAAGCACCCATAGGTGATTACAAAAAAGCTTGCCAATAGGAGACAAGATAAGAAAGGTTTAAAAGCTTAAAAGGGTGTTCATTTTTACACCAATAAATAGCAGTAGAAATAACCTAAAAGAAGAAAACAAGTAAACTCATTGCGAAAAAGACATTTATTCCTCTCACCGCAAAGAAGCCAAAAGAAAGCCCGAATGATCGCCAACCAAATGATTTCCGCATCCAGTAAAAGGGTGATCCACCAACAAAGTGGAAAGATTTTCAAACATATTGTGAGAAAGAACCGCCGGCCAACCAAAAGCATCAAGAATATATTTCCAAAAATAGGAGGCGAAGGTACAATGAATAAAAACGTGTGCAGCAAATTCAGAATACTTGTGACACATATGGCACCAAGAGAGGGGAAAGAAACATGAACAGCATACGACGTTGAAGGAGGTCTGTAGTATTGACAGCACTATGACTAAGCTCCCACGAGAAAATTTTTCTTTTCTTTGGAAAACAATCCAACCAAATTGCATAATAAACATTCGTAGCATGTCCAATATTTGTTTCCACCAAACCTTCCATAAAAGATTTGACTGAGAAAGAAGAAGAGGGGTCGATCGTCCAAGTCCAAGAATCAGCACTCTCGCGGAAAATAACAAACTGTAAGTGTTGTGATGAAGACATCCATTCATCAATTTCAGAATCCGTGAGATTTCGGCGAAGACGCAAATCCCAAACAGCTGCATCCTCAACCCAAACATCAGCGACTTTAATATCCAGAAAACGAGCCAATCTAAAACGGCACGGGAAAGCAATTTAAGAGAATAACAGAACTAAGCCATGGAGCCTTCCAAAAAGAGATAGATGAGTCATCACCAAGTTCATGTGTGTACGGTTGGCCACCAAATCAGTAGTATGACAAGTGAATCTTCAAGGAGCTTTGGAAGAACCCCGAATAGGCGAGGGCCAAATACAGGTAGAAGAATAGTATTTGGCCACAATTAGTTGTCTCTACAAGGCATTGGATTCATGTAAAAATCGCCATATCCATTTGGCAAGAAGGGCACGGTTGCGAATACGAAAATTACCAATACCCAAACCGCCCATCAGACGAGCACGCTGAGTGGTTTCCGAATTTACGTTTATACCATCCGTGCCTTGACTTGAGCACCTTCCTAGAAAAAATCTCGAATCAACTTCTCCGATGTTTGGACAGCAGCACGAGGAGCTTGATAAAGAGATAAATAATAAGTTGGCAAACAAGATAGAGAAACTTGGATCAGCGTATGACACCCTCCTTTAGATAAATAATAAGTTCCATCTTCCCTTTCCCACTAAAACTCTATTGTTCCTACCCAATTTGAACCTCATTCTACAACAAAATCATTATACACTCTCCTCACTACTAATAAGCATTCATCAGCAGTTGATTTGAACAAAAAAAACTATGGAGCTGGCCCTGTCTGAAAAGAGTCAAATTCCTACTTTGGGAAGTCAATATCTCCTGTCTTAATAGTTAATACTATGGCCAGGTTAGAAACATTGCCATGGACCAGTCTATCTCTCTATTGATGCTACCTTGGCCAAACCAACAATGAAACCGTCCAGCATGTTTTCCTTGATTGTCCCACTTGTAGAGGGATCTGGTGTATTTTTTTTGCCTTCAATTGGTCTGTTGCTTTTCCAAATGACACGCAGAGTTGGCTTCGAATGCTGTTCATCAATCCACCTTTCAAAGCCGCCAAAGGACGTTTGTGGCTATGCATTATTTGGGTTGTTTAGGAGATGATTTGGGATAAAATAAATGCAAGAATATTCCGAGATAAGGGCAAAACAACAAAGAATATTATGACACTATCATCCATAATGTTTTTTTTCTCGTGCAAGATATACTGCCTATAAATAGTCATAGTTTTCTCTTTCCTTATTGCAAATTGGAAACACTTGTGGATATCTTTAGATATTTCATTCCATCAATGAAATTGTTTCTTATTAAAAAAAAAATGTTCCACTCACCCCAAAGGCACCATAAAATAGCATAATCCCTAACAAGCCACAAAGAACAACCCTTGATACGAAAGTACGAGTGAGCAAAAACTCCTCTAGCATGGAGCCATAGTCTCTAGGCTGGACCAAGCTAAGACCGAAGGACCAGGAAAAAAAAAAAGTTCCAAACTGACCAAGCAAAATCACAAGTCCACAATAATGATCGAGGTCCTCAGCTGCTTCCCTATAAAAAATACAACATTGTGTCCTTGTCAAGCAAGGTGATTTTAAAATCCAACCTAAGGTACTAGCCCGGCCTTCACACAGCATCATATTGTTTTTGTGGTTTATCTTTGTCCAAATTGTTCAAACATTTTAACTACAACCTCTTAAACTCCTTGTGCTATTTGGAACTTTTTGAACTTCCTTATCTTGGATTGAGGCTTTTGACCCCTACTCTACATATTCATCCGCTCATCAAACATAGTTTCAAATCAGGAAAGAAGAAATCTTGAACATACTAAAGAGTTGAGTTAAGGTTTCAAAACTCAGATGGTAACTTCTAGCTACTAACGTCCAAACATGACCACTATTGGATTGGTTCAGCTCTGACCCAATGGACTCCGTCCTTTTAATACATAGGATACAATCCCAACTACACAGTGCACATATTATTGAAGAAAATATAATCCAAAGAGGGTGGGGGGGGGGGGGGGGGGGGGGTTTTTTTTTGTGGAAAAAG
>JBBPDJ010000020.1:17748571-17761577 GCA_037974625.1 Cucumis cinereus
AATTGTTTCTGGATAGTTTGTTCCCAAAAGCAGAACCTGAGTCTAGGACGTCTTTCGTAAATTATTTTTTTATTAACATTTTAATTTGAGTACAGTAGAATATATATATATTCTAATAAACATTTGTCATCTCTTGTCATGCCTACCTCACGTGTGACGGAGAGTCAATAACGTGTGCATGTAGACTAAGGATGGTGGTGACTGGTGTTCTAGTCTAGTCGTTACGGCGGCAGCCGTTACTTGACGACCTTTATTTATTTATAATTATTATTTTATATCAAATATATTAAGATACCTTATAACATTAATTATTTTGTTTTGGTGTATTTTGGAAATAGGATGTTTTTGTGTTGACTTATTTGGTGTGTGATGCTAATGTGAGCTAATCTTGAGGTGGCTAAATTTAATGAATTTTATTGCGTTTTGAGGGTGTCATTCTAAAATTCTAGATAATTAATTTTCTCATTATTTACTTAAATAGAAGCATCAATTAATAATTGGTCCTATAGGTATAGATGGGGAAAATATTAATTTACAGTCCTAAATTGTACGATCGTAATTATAACAATTTATACTATTTTATCTTAGGTTTGAATAAGGGTCCATTGAAAAATTAGGGTAGCCTTAAAAGAAATAGGTTAAAGTAAAGGGGTATTTTTAAAACTATTTTGGAGAAAATAGTAATTCTCTTTTGTCTTTACAAGAATGGGTCTCTCCAAGAGATGCAATCACCTTGAATTTTGTGTCCCACTCCACGCAATTAACGAAAAATACATGTAGGGTTGAAATAGAAACGATTTGCACTTATTAAATTTTGTTATGCGAACCAGTGATATCAAGTGTTTTTTTTTTTTTTTTTTTTTTTTGTTGTGTAACTTGATAGTTATGACTTAGATTGATATTACTTGAACTCTTTATGAAATAATCGAAGTTGTTGACATAGTACATCTCATGCAAACTTGTGGCGAAGTTGGACGTTATTGCATGTTGTTTAATGATTGTGTTAGAAATGTAATTCTTCATTTGTTTGAAAGATTATTATATTTGAAATTTTATAACATATTATATAGTAAATTGGATGTTATTTTTTTTAATTAATAAAATACTTTAATTGACATATTCTATAACGTCGAAAAATCATAGTTTTTTATTTTTAAAAAAAGTAACATCAAATTTATGGTGGCGCAAAAAATTGATTTTACCGATGCTTAGCTATGTTGCAGAAGATATTTGTACTGGTCATAAATTAACATTTAGCAACAATATTTTATGTTGCTAAAACTTAACATTTATAGACAAACGTACGATGTCACTATAAAAAAAAAATAATTAGTGACAATCAATATGTTACTCAAAGTATGCATTTAGTAACACACTTATGTCAGTAAAACTACACATTTAGCGACATGCGTGCACTATGCCACTGAAACTTTAGCTACGCGACTACTGTCATAGTCCTAGCGATGCGAAACTTGGCGTTGCTAATACTTTTAGCGACGTGTTTTCGAGTTTCAGCAACGTTTTGTCTGCATTACTAAAATTTGAATTTCTTGTAGTGATATCTGAGAAGTATCTAGAAGTATCAGTATCAGATACAGATTCTTTACCTCACATGAAGTATTGTGCTTCTGCTTCATAGATGATAGTTCAAGATTTAGATTGATATAATTGCTAGTTCATAGTTTGAATTGATACAAATCCCAAAGTCTATATTGATATTTCTCGACTTTGAACTTTCAATCATAAATTTCATGGGATGCAAAAACTTTAATATATGTTAAAACTTTTAATTTTGAGTATTATCTTTTTCCTCTTTATAAATCACTGATCTATTATATATTTAAAAAATTAACATATCTTTTAAATATATAGAAACCAGTTGGAGGGATTTATTATACACAAAATTTAATTTTATGTCCAATAAATTAATGAATATATATCTAAAATATTGAATAGATTAGGAACTTAATATCCAACCCAAAAGATTTGAAAGTTGAAGGCCCTTATCAAATATACTTTTATAGTTAATTGAGACCTTTTTAAAAGTTTAAGGGTTAAATGTCTAATTTAACTATAAGAGATTCTATAGAGAAGACTAAAAAAAGGTAATAGTTAAATAAGATGGAGGTAATTACTTATTCTCTTATACATTGTCAAACTAATTGTTGATTCTAAGTTTTGGACATGATAAAAAATATACTTGACTTTTATGTAACAACAATGATAAATATGTAATTTGAGAAAGAGAGAACCTACAAAACAAATAAATTGTTGGATAAGATCATGATCATTATTGCTTGGCATATTTGGAAAGCTAGAAGTAAGTTGCCGTTCCAACACTAGGCAAGTAGATACCAACTCTATAAGTGAATTGATTGAAAAGCTTTTTCAAGAACAAGCACATGCTCGTATGGAAAGATTGTTTATCGGACCATTCACCTCTTATCCAACTAAACATTGTTGGTTGACTTCCTTCTACAATAGTTGTTGGAATGCTTTGAATCTATTATTAGAAGCTTCAAATGACCAAGTACCGAGTTTCACTTACCCATCAATGAGTTTGAGTCCAAGAGTGTCGCACCTAGCTGGGGGTTAGGGCAACATCCCTAAACCCTAATTTATTTTTGTATTTGTCTATTTACGTTATTTATGCGTTTTACCTTAGGGTTTAGACGAATGCACTATATAAACTCTTCAACCCTAAAAACACTTACGTTCTGTATTCTAAATAATTCTCTCTAATAAAATTGTCTCCTACTACCCCGTTAGTGTAGCTAACACATTGTTAGTGAACACGTACATCTATATTTTGTTTCTTTACCGTTTACGTTTAGAAAAATTTGTAGTGTGTTTGGTTGGACATGAACAATGCGTTCCATAAATGTTTAGGATATTTTGGTAGAGTTTGATTGTTTGGAAGTCCTTGACCTTATTGAATAACGTTTCTGTAGATATTACAGTCAGTCTCATTTTTCATCGATCAGTCTAAAGCTTATTCATACAGTAGTTGGAATATGTTTGATTCTCCCATGTTGATCAATACTGATTTTGAAATAATTGGAAGGTCTAAGTAGAGAACCACAACCACGTCTACATATGGCAACAAACATATATCATTTTGAACTTTTGACAGTCGGAATTGACGGTGGGTATTATGTTGATCAATGTAACAGCTTCCGACAGGGCGGCGGAACACCACCCCATATTAAATTCCAATCAAATTATTTGGATATTAATTTGTCATTTTCCTCATATTCGTCTTAATGCATGTGCCCAATCAAAACCCATTCAATTTATTTATTTCATTTTTACACTTACTTTGACTTTATATTTAATTAATATATATTTATTATATCATTTGCCTCCATTCCTGCTATTTAGATCCTATGAATTGAGTCTTAGAATGATTTAACAACCCAATTAACAACCCTAAAAATCAATCATCCTAGTATATATATATATATATATATGTATTTTTTAATTTCAAAAGTTTGCAATTATGGAGTTGCCTTTGTTTAAATTAATTTTTTGATAAGGTACTGTATTTACTCTAAATTATATTTGGATCTATTAACTTTGTAAGGTAGTAATAAATTAATTTATTATTTTTCAAAAAAATTATTAAAAGTTTTTTTAATTTGGAGAATTGAAAATATAATTGCGATCGAAATATTAGCCTATACAACACAATGGAACAAAATACGTAAATTGTTGTTATCTTATTGCTATTATACAATGATAAGACAATTTAAATCATTTAAATTAATTCAATTTATTTTTTTCTTAAAAAAAAAGTCCAAATCATTGGGATTCATGATAGAAATTAAATAATTGATAGCAAACCAAGATTGACTAGAACAGTTGTGTACAGAGAAAAATTAAAAATTAGAACAAAAAAAAATTAAGGTTGTAAATTATTTATTAGAAAAGAAAAATAAAGGTAATAAAGGAATAATATTATAAACTCTATCACTTTTAGTATTTTCTTTAGAATAATCTATCTTTTCTTCATATGTTTTTTTGCAAAAAAGAACCTTTGGAAAAAAGGGGTAAAATAATAAAAGAGAGAAATAGTTCTTTTTTTAAAAATAAAAATAAAAATAAAAATTTAGAGAAATTTGAAAAATAAAAATGAAAAGTCAAAATATGTAACTGAAAATAAATAGGAAATTTAATTATTATTTTCAAGAGTATTTGAAGGGAAAGGGAAAAAGGAAAAAGAAAAAAAAAAAAAAAAAAAAAGAGGAAGGGTTGAATGTTCTAGAGGCATTGGGGTTTTAACGACCGGTGATGATGATGACGGGCGTGACACAACCATTCCATCATTGTTCGTAAACTCAAAATCCACCACTCCACACGACGTCGTTTTACATATTTCATTTTTTTCCTCTTTTTTCTTTTTTAAACTTAAAAAAAGAATTCTTCATATATTATTACCCAATGTTGCCTATAATTTTATATCATTCACTACATTAGACAAAAACAATATAAATGTAAAACAATATAAATGTTTTAAATTTACATCTAGTAGTTAATTAAAAGAAGAAGATTTTGGAGTTCATATCTGAATGCTCTTAATTACGGTTGTATCTTTAGTCATTATAACTGTTTTTTTAGTTCAATAATTAAAAGATGTGAATCAGATTAAATATTTTTAAGATGATAATTAATATGTTTCTCTTGATTTTTCAAGTGGGTATGCAAGAAAGTTGATGTGTCGGTAGTCGGCTATAACTTTTAAAGAACTATGGATAAAAGGTATTTGAGCAACTAGTTGATGTTAAGCATTTCAAATAACAAAGATAAATGTTTACTATTATGAGATTTAGGACGATTTAACTGTCATTTTAGCATTGAAAAAAAATAAATATTTTCATTTAAATTGATACAATGATTCAATAATTGTTATGATAAGTCACTTCTTTTGTTTTATTGAAATATTAGGTCTCGTTTGATAATTATTTTGTTTTTTTTAATTAAGCTTATGAATACTAATTTCATATTATTTTATTATCTACATTCTACCACTAATTTAAAAATTGAAAAATTATTTTTATTTTTAAAATTTAATTATTGTATTTAAGAAATATGACTATCATATCATTATAAAATACGAAAAGGTAATAGATTTAACTTTTTTTTAGGGAAAAGAAACGGAATCTTAGTTATTTTAAGTTTTTGACCCTAAAAAGTTGACATGTTATTTATAAACAAAAACACGTGTAACAAATTTATTGGAAGAGACAATAAATGTATATTTTTGTTTTAGAAAAAAAAAATAAAGACCGTGAAAAAAAGTTAATGGTAGGCGGTAGGAGAAGTAAAAATAAGGAGCCAAGGCGGATCGAGCACCTATAAATAATCCCCTTGCTCTCACCAACTTCATCGTCAACGATTAATCATAAAACAGGAACAACAATAATCTCCAACAGACCTCCCAACACTGCATCAATGGCAACCAAAGTCTATATTGTGTATGTGCTTTCATTTCCTCTTTTCTTTTTTCTTCTTCAATTTTATTTCCATTTTTTGGTTTCTGCCTCCGCTCTTCTTTTATGTTCTTTTACTTGCTCTTGAATTTCGATCGCTTTCGTTTTTTCGTTTCGTTTTCTGATTTGAAACTTCATTTCCATTTCACTACTTGTTTCCTGATTTCTTCATTAATTGTTGGTTTCGGATCCTGTGTTCTTTCAATTTTGGTTCGTTCTGGTGGATCTCATTGCGATTTATTCTTTCTTTTGACTATGTTTTTGAGAAATAATTCATGTTTCGTTGACATGTTGATATTGGTGCTTTTTGTGTCATGTATCTTTGGGAATTGAATCATGGGGGAAGATGCCTAACACTTGGAATCTCCTTCTTCTTCTTCTTTTTTTTCTTTTTCTTTTTTCCCTATGTAATTTGATGAATTTCGTAGGATTAGTTCGGAAATGAGGTTTCATTGTGCATTTTCTTTTCTGGAAAATTCTCTACTTTCTACAGCATGTAATTGAGTCGTTTTTTGCTTCTGAACTTGAGATTTTGTTGAGGTCTGGAACATGTCAATCGCTTTGATATATCCTGTGTTTCTCAATCTTTAAGCTTGGTTGTCTTGTTTCTGTTTCTAACGTAACCAGAAATATTATAAAATCTACAATTTATTTCTTTTAGCCCTTTTTAGCCCTTCATTACCATTGTTGTTGAAAATGAAATTAGCCCAAACAACAAGAGTAGCGAAGGATTCACAGGCCAAACATTCATGCTATCTGCTCTCTTGTATAGGATATTCATTTTTATGTTTAATGGGGTTCTTTAATTATCAGTAGGCATAGTTCAGTCAGAATTATTGGTAGCTAGAACAGATTTGTTGTCTTGCACATATTTATTCCCTGCTGGTGAAGCATTTAGAACATGTCCTCCGTGGTTTCTTAAAGCAAAAGGATTATTTAATAAATTTAGGAATACAGATGTTTCAAATCATTGGGGCATATCTTATATGCAAGTTTTAACTTTGAATTTGACATGCTTAGCAAACTATACAGCTCTGCTTATTAAGAAACATGGTCCTGTATTAAGTATCTATTAACAGTGCTCCAGCTCCTCTATGAAATCTATTGTCGATTTAGTTGTTGGTCTAAAAACTCTGTATTAAACGAAACTTTTCAGCTCCGCATCATGAGTTGTCACATTTGTCTAGTGGGAGAGTGACTATCAATGCGGTTCAATAAATAAAATATATGGATAATTGGAAATATTTAAATTGGTAACAGGACACAATGTGCTTTAAATACGTCACCTTTAGTACCTATCAATTATGACTTTTTAGAATTCAACTTAATTTGAGTTCCATATTCAACGCATGTATTGGATTTGAAATACTTTGTGCAATGTTGTCTTTGCGTCTTTGGATGTACCAAGTATTGAATAAATTTATTGGTCAGTTAACTTGTTTGTTGTTCAATTATTCAATCATATGTAACTCATAATGTACCAAAGACAACTAACATTTTCCTTTCCTTTCTTCGTGTTACTATTATTTATAAAAGCTTCTGGAAAGTTGAAACCTTGAATTCCATTAAGGTTGTGTACTTTTGAGTATTTACTTGTATAATTTGGATATAGCCTAATCCCAGTAAGAAAGATTCAGGTTAAACGCTTCACTTCATGAATTTACTAGCACACTCATGTGAACATGTTTATTTTCTTTACATTCAACTGCCATCGACCTGCTACCTGGTTGCCTATGCATTTACATGCTATATATTCCTTACATCACGATCTTTACTCAAGTGAGGTTTAGATGGATGTCTTGGCAAATTCTTGGTTAGCTCTAATATGCTATTCTACCAATGAATTTCCCTATTCTTAAAAACACTTTTTTTACTCCTAAAAAGTGATTCCTCAATCATGTCTTAAGTTGACAATATAAGAGATTGCATTTGAAGGAAGTATGTCTTTCTAGTGCTCTAGATGCCATGTAGCCTCGCTTTCCACCTTATATTTCTATTTGTAATGATAAGATTCATTGCTACTTTTTCTGTTCTGAAAAGTTGAACTATCATTCTGCTTACATAAATTCACCCCTAAATATTTTGTGTAAGGAACTCCTATGATTATAAAATTAATTTGCTGCTACTGCTATAGTTACTATTCCATGTACGGACACGTTGAGAAACTTGCTGAGGAGATTAAGAAGGGAGCTCAATCAGTAGAAGGGGTTGAAGCCAAGTTGTGGCAGGTAACGTCTGAAAAACTCACATTTGAATAACTTTTTTTTTTTTTTTAATTGACGAGCATGATCTGCTACAGGGTATAGCTTTTCAGTTTACAGCCTCTACGTACACCCACTTTCTAGTGCCATTGACTAGTTTGCTATTGATGACTAAGCATTTCGTATTGGCTTATCCAATTTTAAAAAAGTTTTGGTCACTTTAATTCCAACTGTACGTACTTCAAAT
Organism: Cucumis cinereus; assembly: GCA_037974625.1. Taxonomy (NCBI): domain Eukaryota; kingdom Viridiplantae; phylum Streptophyta; class Magnoliopsida; order Cucurbitales; family Cucurbitaceae; genus Cucumis; species Cucumis cinereus. Next base: position 17,756,509 of record JBBPDJ010000020.1, read on the forward strand.
TTGTAGAGCAACCACCAAGATATGGGTCCCATATTGTGTTCATGCTGTAGTAGTCTTTTGCTTGTACTTGTTGTCCTGCAATTGCTTGGCTAACAAATGCTTGTTTAGGTTCCTGAAACATTACCCGAGGATGTCCTTGGCAAGATGAGTGCACCACCAAAGAGTGATGTACCAATAATCACCCCGAGCGAACTCCCCGAGGCCGATGGGTTTGTTTTTGGTTTCCCAACTAGATTCGGTATGATGGCTGCTCAATTCAAAGCGTTTCTGGATGCAACTGGAGGTCTTTGGAGAACCCAAGAACTTGCAGGCAAACCTGCCGGTATCTTTTACAGTACCGGATCCCAGGGGGGTGGGCAAGAAACTACCGCGTGAGTACTGCATATCCGCATTTCGTTTACTTTACTCCGATAAACCAAACACATCTCAATTAATATGAACACAACCTTAAGAGGAATCTCCTGACTTAAAAACAATTATGCATTACAACAGGTTGACTGCCATCACTCAACTAACCCACCATGGAATGATTTTCGTACCCATTGGTTACACTTTTGGTGCTGGCATGTTCGAGATGGGGCAAGTTAAAGGTGGAAGTCCTTATGGAGCTGGAACTTTCGCAGGCGATGGCTCGAGAAAACCATCAACTCTCGAGTTGGAGCAAGCCTTCCACCAAGGAAAGTACCTTGCTACCATCGCAAAGAAGCTCAAGGGATCAGCCTAAGCTTAAGTTTACCATATCAAAGTTCCTGTTTGAAATATCATTTCCCATTTTTTTCACCATTTGAATTTCGTTTTGATTGCAATAAATCATTGGATTGTTTCGGTTTTGTGTATTGTATTATGCTACGTGTGCCTCATACTCACAATATAATCATTTTAAATGATACATGCTTGACATTTTAGTTTCAAAATTCCCAGATGCTTTCCATTTTGCCTTTGCCATTTATTTGTGTTTAATTTGGGAATACAAGAAAAGTTCGGAAAGAATATAAATTTCAAGCATTGTAGAATTCTCTTTCCATAAAATCCTCTATATTTGGCCAAAAAGACCTAGAGGTTAAGCTTCAAAATTCGAATGATTTGGTAGATAGGGATAAACAAGTATAGAACATTAATTAAAGTATTACTTTGATAAATAACAAAGTGTGTAATTATTCATAATTATAGCAAAATGAATGGATATCATGTGTACCAAATTTTCTGAAATACTAAAATGCTCTTATTGTCCATGTAGTTTAATTAATCCAACATTTTCATTTATGAGACTGTAATTAAGTGCTTGAATATGTATTCAAGTAAGATTTCAACTTCTAATAAGATGCCAATCGTAACCTTTTCCATAAGTGATTTGAATATTCAAATCAGTTTTAGTAGTTTTGAATTTTCGAATCTTAGACACTAACTGCAATTTTGAAAAGTTTTTTTTAGGTTTAAAATACCACATTATATTAATTATCGTATATGAGATTTGTTTTCTATATTATATTAACAAGATTCGTGGACGGTAATTAATTGGTCAAATATATATCTCAACAGAATTTCAAGGTCAACCTAGATATTCTTTCCAATCTTTACCATAAATCTCGACAATTGATACTTATTTTAAATATTAAAACTAGTTTTAGTAATAGATTTGAATTTTCGAATAAATTTCAAGTTTCATGAGCTCAAAAGAGTAAGTAACTTAGACGAACAAAGATAGAGAATAACTTAGAAATAAGAATAAACCTATCGCATTGTCAGTGCATCATTTATATCTAGAAATAGAATATTTATGGTATCAATGCATCGAAAGGTTGCTTATTTTAATTAGTACTGAGTGCATGAATATAATTCATGTTTGTCAAAGGATTAGAGAATAACTTTTTAACCCTGTCCATTGCATAATTCCTAAAACACAATACATGGATTGCATTGAGACTAACCAACACATCTCCACTTTCATTTATCCACTGCATACCAACTAGGTAAATTAGATTAGATAGATTAGTGTAGTGCATAGATTAACTCGACTCTTTATTTGTTAACTTCTTAATCTGAAAAAATAGTAATTAATTCACTAGTTAAATAGAAAATTCCTTGTGTTCAACTCTGGACTTACTAGATACCTAATTTAGTTTACACTTAAACTAGGTTAGGAAAACTTGTAACGCATAACCATTTCATTTCACATAAGCATAAAATCATTTCGTACATACCCAACGCAACACACTTTTAGAATTTTCATGCTAGATATGATGTTTGAAATGATTAATCATGATTTTTAGCCCTTTTTCAAAAACATTTCTTGTTTTCCATGCATGCTTAAGTTCTTCGTTAGTCTTTATTGAATTCTTCTAGAAAGCAAATGCCTATTGTGGTCAAAGTAAGTTTAAGGGGATTACTCCTCTTTCTCTAGGGTGTGAGAAATGAGTAGCTTAGGCACCCTTGAGGATACGTTGCTCGTAGTTGGCTGTCTCCATGCATCGCATCGTTGATATGTTAGAACGAAAGTAGAGAGAGAGAGAGAGAGAGAGGTTTCATCCAAGCTGATGTCAAATTGGAGCTAAATTGGATTGGAGCTAAATTGGATGAAAACAATGTCAATTTGCATCAACAGAAGCCAAAGTAGTTCAAAGGAGGCCAATTTGGCCTCTGCCTTGCATTGGTGTGGTGCCTTATGGCGCTGTGCGCGACACTATAAGTCAATAGCCTAACTATTCGAGAAAAGCATCTAGCGATGTTGAGGTTTATTTGAGCGTGAATTTCTGTTAGTGCCGCGACGCTGTCCCTAGCGTTGCAACGTCATGTCAATTTTATAAATATGTTGGTTCATAGCTAGGTTAGGGGTCTCTGATTTCAGTCATCCAAAAGTTGTTTTCTCTCTATTTTTTTAGTACTTTTCTTTTGTTTTATGTATCTGATCATTCCATCATCATCCGACATGTGGATGGAAGGCTAATTTCACATTTTCTAGCTTGGTTGGTTAGGACTTTTTCCTTATTTCATTGCTTGTGAGCTTTTGAACCGTGATTATAATGTATTGCTGATTTGATTTTGTTCTATTTAGATTAAGACACATTGTCGTATGCTTGTGATGTATGTTTACAACTTGAATTAATGTACAATATTGTGTCACTTGATTGTATGAATTTTCAAGAAGCAATGAGTTTAGTTGGCTTGCAAATCAATTAGATGAGTATTGATCTAACCAACTTAAGATCGAATCCATAGAATAATTAGCTGGACACTTGAAAGTTGATTATTCACCACCTTAGATCTTAACGCGATTAGGATAATTCAAATATTTATACTTTTCATCATGTTGAATCAGACTAATTTGTAGTTCAAAACAACTTGATGAGCTTCTCTAATTAAATTGGTTGCACTTTAGCAATAAGAAAATGAAAAGCCCATGATCAAAAAAGGCTGAAATTGAGAAATTTTTCTCTAACCCAGGCTATGAGATCTTTAAATCATTGAAAATTTTCTTAATTTTCTTTTGTGCAATTTACTCCTTTGCAATCACCAATTCGAAACCCCTCTAATCAGTCATCCTCGGGTTGAAAGTTGTTTACTAGAGAAATTATTCGTACTCCTTGTGTTCGACTCGGACTTACCAAAAAAACTAGTTCTTGTGTAGATTGTTTTAGTTAATAATTTTGTTTGGATTTGGATGACAAAATCCACCTGACCACCTCTCTTTCAAATCCTCTTCTCAATCCCTACACCTCACACAAGGCCATTTTTCCCTTCGCCTCTCCCGTTGTCAACTCTTCCATCACTGCTTTTCATGCCAACTCTAGAGTCGAAATCTCCATTTGCAACCACCTCGTTAAGCAAGCCGTTTGGGTTTATCTCTAACCACCTTGGTTAAGCATACCCATGATGGGAATAGCTTTCAATTACAATGAATCGTAAACCCGATCTACAGCAAACAAACAACGGTGATTAAAACTGGAACACAAATTGACAAAAAGTTTAGACAAAAAGGAGCAAGAGAGAGACATGTCAAAGGGAGCTTACCAGAACAAATAACTGGCGATCGGCGAGTGAGGTGGTTGGCGATCGACAAACGAGAAGCAGTACAACGAAGACGGGCAACAATGATTGGTTGGATGCCTTGAAAATGGAACGTGAGAGTGAGAGAGAAGGCTGCGAAGGAATCTACCAGTATAGATGAAAAATAAAGTGTCATATTTGTCAAATGAGAAAAGTGTATCACATTTTACATATCTTATTGATAAATTGCCACCCAGGATGATTTTCCTTATGAAAAAATATAACACAGATCTTTATATTTTAAACAATATTTACAAAAAAGTATTTAAAAGAAAATAAATTTTTGAAAAATATTTTTTTTCACAAATTATCCAAAACGCACCATCAATCTATAAGGAGGTTTTTGTACAGTTGACCCACTATAGAGGAGGTTTATGATTGATAACCCAATTTTCTCAATATTATGATTTGTAACCTTTTGCTTACGTCATAACTCATTATCTCACTTTATTAACTTATGGCGTTGGATATGACATGTGTATCGTGATGAGTCATGTGATCGCGATTTTTAATTCTTTGTTGTGTTTTTCATTTTTTTTCTCATTAGTTATTTTCGGTTGAGAAAAATGAATAGCAATAGGGATGGTGATCGCCATATATCTAAATGGTTATAAAAATGTTTGTTGTGTTCCTTATTTTTCTCCCACTTTGTTAGGTTTTTATGAAAAATTGGAATATCGATAGGATGACCTCATCGCATTAGGATTGTATACATAGTCATCTCTTAACGCGATACGTGAACAAAATGAGGATAGTGAGTTATGCCATAAGCAAAATGTTATAAAGCATACTTTAGAGAAAATGAGTTATCTATAATAAACACCCTCCAGAATAGGTCACCCGTACAAAAACCTCGTCAATAAGCATCCAACTAAACCTACAAATACTTGTCAAAGAAAAAGCTATTTACATTTTGTGCATTAAAAATGTGATTATATTGCATTTGGCTGCTCTCTCTCTCTCTCTCTCTCTCTCTCTCTCTCTCTCTCTCTCTCTCTCTCTCTCTCTCTCTCTCTCTCTCTCTC
>JBBPDJ010000020.1:17761677-17782645 GCA_037974625.1 Cucumis cinereus
CTCTCTCTCTCTCTCTCTCTCTCTCTCTCTCTCTCTCTCTCTCTCTCTCTCTCTCTCTCTCTCTCTCTCTCTCTCTGGGTCAAATTTGGTACCCTCTACCTAGTACCTAAGATCCCTTTACTCATCACTTTAGCAACTCTCTATTTTATTATACATCTAAGAATCCATCATGTTCCACATATATATATATACACACATATATATATATATGATAAACCTTAATTTTTTAGATCTACCAAACGCATATAATTTTCCTTTGATTCCCTAAAAATGAAACATAGAGGAAAATTAATATAAAGAAAGAAGAAAAAAGATAGTGAAGCTATTTGGTTGAATGGAATTTTGGTGGCAGTAGGTCTCATTATGCCTTTGGATAGGCAAAAATTAGTAGTTGTTTGAATATGCCTTCTTCCTTACACTAAATAATATCATCTACACTCCTTAATCTAATAATCTAATGTTGTCTCAACTTTTTAAAAAAATATATATAATTGATCACATCTTATTATTAAAAAAAAAAATCCTTATTTTATACCAAGTGTTCCCAAATTTAAGTGATAAGATAAATGATATAACATCATAACACATTTTGATTACTTTATTAAGTCGAGACGACGTTTTTATTCGTAAATTTGAACAACCTACCAACTTATAGCTATTTTGAAATCTTTTATTATCTATAGAAAGAATCGTTTATATTGACAACGACTATTTTAAAATATAACAAAATAAACGAAAATAATTTTAGTATGGACAACTTATAGGTTATACTTATACCTTATCTCATTTCATAAGCTTTTAAATTTTTTTAATATATAATTTATGAAAAGTGGAAGCATCATTAATGTATTTTATTTATTGGATTATGTTAAAGAAAAGACAAATCATGAAATCCCTAAAGCAATGATTGCATTAATAAGTAAGTAGTTGAGATAATGTTAATTAAATATATAATTTATTTTCATTACTCTTAGTGTAAGCCATTCAATAGTAATTATCCCTAAACAATTGAGCATTAGGTGAAAGGAATTATTCTTAAAGAGAACTTAGAAAGCAAGAATTTAAAGAGTTTATTAATTGATATCCAAAGTACCAATTCAATTCATGATTATTAAGATCAGATGGATATGATTATTAGTATGGGGTATAAAGTGACACATTTTTCTTAAGCTAAGAGATTTTACTCATAAATGTGTGACTTCAATTTTCTTGCTTAATAAAAAAATTGCATGCATTTTTTAAAATTAGATATTTATGAGCAATTATTATATAGAAAATTAGTAAGTTGAGAATCATTGTTGGACCTATTAGATGTTTGTATAATTTTAAATTTTCAAACATCTTTTTTTCCTTTATCTCCTTTATTTGCTTTTTTATTAAATTTTGATGAAATTTGGTTCAATTAAATCTTAATATTTAGGCTCATGTTCAATTGAGTCTAAAAATAGACTTAATTTGATCCAGGTAGATCAACCCAGCTCAAACTCACATAAGTCGCGTAAAAGTTGTTACGAAATCAACGAATAAAGAATACATAAAACATACAATAGAAAAGAATTGACACAAAGATTTATGTGGTCTCCTAACATGTGTGTTGTTACATCCACAAGGTAGAGAGAGAACAATTTGAATAGAGAGAATGTTACAACGTACAAAATCTGGCTAGAACTTGGTCGCCTGATGAATTGATCGCCTAGATGAATGTTGTCTAGAAGATGGTCACCTAGACAAACCACCTAGACTGGTGGTTGCCTAGACAAAATGCCTAACTGTAAAACATAAACTTGTTAGATGAAGGTTGACTTGCGGAACACACTTTCTTTAAAACATTTTGTCGCTCTGCTCGGAGTGCAAACAGTTCTTGATATTGTCACGTCATCCTCAGGATAAAACAACCTAATACTCAATCAGAGTTGTACCAAAATCGATTAGAATACCAAACACTCGTGAATGCCTTTATTCAAAAAACGAAAATAAGAGAAGAAGTTTAGAGATAATTTTGAAAGAGATGGGTTTTCTGATTCTACAAAATGAGACGAGGAGGTGGAATATATATAGTAGTAGGTTTCATAATGCCTCAACGGTCATAAGAGCATTAACGCTTGAGATTTGTAACACTTCAACGGTCATGTAAAAAACGTACCTCACCACGTCCGTCTGCTCGGATGGCGACGGCGGCGCGCATGGAGATATCAACAAATCCACACTTGTCTATCTCCTCACCCTCCTCTAAAAGGATCTGTGTTGGTTTGTATAGGGACAAGTATCACTCTAATAAGTATTTAAGAGAAGCAAGGACGATGTTTCCAGGTCGCTGGGGACGTAGGAAAATGTTGAGGCCGTCAGTTGCCAAATCCATATTTTGAATCTTGGGTTTGTTGCGTTACAAATGGTATCAGAGCATAACATCTTCCAGTAAGATGTGGTTCGGGTACGAACCAAGCAGAAGTTGGTGGACATGTAACAACCTAAGTTTAAGAGAGACATGAATGAATCGATATCACATCTAAATGAGAGGGATCCTGAGGACATGAAAGTAAGGTTAAAAAATGCTTTAGAAAATTGAAAGTTACTACCTATACAAACAAGGTAAATCTTCCTTTTCGATGGCTCAATCATAAAAACTTCATAGTTAAGCATACTTAGCTTGGAATAATTATATGTTGGGTGATCTCTTAGAAATTTTTCTAGGATACACGTGAGTGAGGATAAAACATGCTAAAAGTATTTGTGTTGGTTTGTGAGGACAAGTTTCATTCTAATAAACATTTAAGAGAAGCAAGGACGACGTTGTCAAGTCGCAGGGAACGCAGGAAAATGTCGAAACCGTCAATTTCTGAATTCTGAGCCTGAAGCTTTACATTTTATATCTAACTAATATCTACTCATGTTAAATAAAGGGATTTAGAAAAAATAAAGTCAAATTAGAATTTCAAATCTAAATTTTTTTCGATAAGTAGTTGAGTTAAAAAGCTTTAGTTTCCGACAGGTATGACCTCTTCCTTTTCTTCTTCTATTTTCTTTTCTTTTAACATTTATTTTTCCAAATCTTTTAGTCATTGCCTACAATTTTTCTACTATCTCTTAATTTTTTAAAGAACTACTTTGGTTTTTTTTATAATTAAAAGTACTATAGATATCACACTCATTATTATTATTATTATTATTTTGTTAAAGGTATTTTATCTTCTTTCAAAGAAGTTTCATAGTAGTAATAAAATTATTAGAAATATGTTTTTGCTTCTAATAAAAGTAATTAGCTTATTTCCTTTAAAAAAATTTATTATAAACGTAATATTATTAGTTTGTTTGTTCACTTTCTATTAAAGACTTAAATTAAAAGACCACAAATTCAATTTGAAAAGTTAAAAAATAGTTTTAAAAGAACATTTTAATTCAACTTTTTTAGTACTATAATTTTTTAAAAAAATATAAAGGAAAAAAAATTATTTGACTCTAGTTTAAACTTAAATATTTACATTTTATTTTCAATATTATAAAACACAAACACGTGTGCAGTTTAAATTAGTAATAAGAACGTATCGCTGAAACATAAAAGCAGAAAATTTAATGGCCTTTATATGAACAACAAATGATTTTGTAAAAGAAGCTCATCGTTTATAAAAATTTGAGTTGAAATATCGAAATTATGTAAATCTAATTTAAAATAAAATGGAAATGTATGAAGTAAAATTAAAATTACTTTAAGAACCTTTGATTGACTTCTTAATTTTTCCTTACATAGACATAACTATACAAGTCAAGTATTCTCTATTTGCCATGCAAACCAACCAATTAACATATTAATATATAAGGTAGAATTTAAAGTGAGATGTGACCATTTTTACTCCATTTGGATATAATATGAACATTTTTGGGTTAAATTCTAAAGGCCAAGATGCTCTAAAATTAATAAAGTGAAAGCTAACCAAAAAGAAAAAAAAATTTAATTTTCCCATAAAAATAAGGAGCCTTTGGTGGACCGTAATGGAATGAAGTTGTACTGTAATGTAATAAAAAACTCATGTTTGGATTGCATGTTTTGGGCTCAATTTGTAATATAAAACTCATTCTATTCCGATAGTTTTCAATCCAACCTTCTTTTTTATTGTTTTCACTCTTCGCGATTTCATTTTTATTGCTTACTCAGGTTTTCAAACATTATTTTAATTCTCAATAATTATGAGTACAATCCAACTCTCCAAACTGTTCAAAAATGTTCGAAATAAAAAGAAAGGGTTATTGGGTTAGACATTTTGAAGTTACATGGTATAATTAAGACTATTTTTTTTTTTTTTTGGTGACATAAATGTAAAGTGTTTTATATTGTTAAGAAACCCTAATAGAAGCAAAAGGCCATCAACTTATAAGATATGTTCCTATTTTGATAAGCAAACAAAGAAAAGTTAAAAACAAGTTTGAGTAGCTATTTACAGCTTTCAAGTTATTTATGATATGCAGCTGTACTATATGATTTTCAATTTCTATATGGATTACTTTTATTTCTAATTTTTTTTAAAAATTAAATCCATCTTATAGAGTGATAATTGGTATCTTAACAATTAATTATTTCTTAATACCATAGTGTATGACCAAATTAATTTCCACGTAAGCATGATGGAGCACACATTGCATCATTATATTTCATTGACAAGAGTACCAAGCAAGGACAGTTGAATAAAGTCTTGTCCACTTTAGAAAATTCTTTATATATTAGAGAAATGATAATAATATTTATGTATATAAGATTTTAGGAAAGCAGAACTTTGGGTTTTTTTCCAGCAGATGTATACCGGAAGAAGCAGATGGATTAGTAGGTGTATCCAAACATTTCGATTAAGCTGACATACTTATAATCTTATTTTTAATAATAAACAATGATATATATATATATAAGTGGATGAAAGAAAATCAAGCTAAGAAAAAACTCAAAATAAATCTTTGGAGATTGAACATCCAATTTGAAAAAATATAATATTATGTATAGAACGTTAAATCTTAATGAATGAAATAAAACAAATGTTAACGAATGAAAATAAAGTAAAATAAACGAGATTTAAACGTTTTGATTAAGAAAAAAGTATTTCACAAATATATATGCTTAAATCACGTTACATTATATTAAATATAAATACTAGATGATTTGCATGTACGATATACCTCATAGTGGTGAATTTATAAATACTAATACATGTTGAGTTTTCACACATACGTCAACGTTTTCTAAATCAAAGATAAAATAAAAGAGTGTTAGGTAACAACTATTTATTTATACGATAGACTTGTTGGTCTAGGGTTTCTCCAAACTCTGATCCAACTGAGGTTTTGACCATTGACGCAAGACTTGATCTAGTCGATAAAATTGGTTGTTCAATCCTAATCTTGCATGAGCCAGATTTCGTTTCCAAATTGAATTTTTTATTGTCTATAATTTCTCTCTCTATTCTATGGATCTATTTCTTTAGGTATAATTTCATTCATAATGAATATTTTACTCAACAATCATGAAAAATGATTTGACATTAACAACTATACGATTTTCACTCGATAACTTATTTGTATATTAATTTTGTATTATTAGATTCCTACACAAATTTGTATTATTACATATCTCGAAAAAGAAAAAAGAAAAAAAATGTATAATTACTCCTAATCGTACTTGAATAATAGTCAATAGATTTTCTTTAATTAGTACCATAAAAGTAGGTTTCTTTATCCAAATTATTGCAAATAGTAGAATTAATTGCCCATTATTACTTGAATAGTACAAATTCAATTCTTTTTGTTATTACAATACTCAATCATTACTACTTTAATAATGCAAAACGTATATTTCAAATAAAAATTCCAAAATTAAATCATGAAATTGACAGAAAAAAACATTAATTATTAACCACCGTAAATAATCTCAATATTTTTTATTATCATCAACCTTAATAAATATTTATTTTATTTATATGTGTATCTTGGTTCCTTGACATTTACGATTAATTAGTGATTTGTTGACATTGCATATATATATATATATATATATATTTAATTATCTTCTAAAAATTGACATCTATCTATTCAAAATTAGTAATTTATTGACTCCACATCTCTCAAATTACCATCTAAGCAACCAATGCATCGAATTATTCCCTTATAATAAATTTACTTTACAAATTTTATATTATTTTAGTATTATTTACTCATTTTGACTTTAAAATATAGTAAACCACCATGGATTATTATTAAATTAAATCATTTTTACAATTTTCTTCATTAATTAGTGATTAGGGTTAGTCCAAACATAGAAGTAATTGATAAATAGCTATAATTTAAATTTATGGAAAGACACATGGCCACTCCCTAAACTGTTATTCTAATATTCTTTGATTGTAATTTTCAGCTTTGTTGATTAACCAATGAGAATGAAAAGAATAAATATTATAAATATTCCCTTTTTTAAAATAAAATAAAATAAAAAAGAAGCTTTTTTCTTATGGCGACCTAAATCATTTTACACCGTTTGATCACTCCTTCATCCAACGATCAGAAATTGATTATCTTGAAATGGAAGCCACTCATTCTCACCATCCGATCAAAAGCAAAAGAAGAGCATATAAAATCAAAGAGCATCTTCATCTGCACACACACACATATATATGTATGTATAAATTTTATTAGTAATGCTAAAATTTTAGTTAAAAAAGAAATATAATGATAATGATAAAATGAGTTGAATGGAAAATAGAGGAAGTTGTGGGCCATGTTCTGACTTCCACTAACATATTCCAAATAAATAAATAGTACTAAATAATAAAAAGTGAGATGTCAAATCAATTTCCCCAATCCCCACCTCCTCTCTCTCTAATTCTTAATGAAATCTCAAATATTCCTTCACCCTTTTATTTATTTATTTATTCCCTAATAATTAATTGTCATTCTCTTGCTTACAAACCTTAAAGCCACTGACAGGTCTATATTGAAAAAAAGTTTATAAAAAAAAAAAAAAAAAAGTCCCAAATAATGAGACTAGAGGGGGAGGGAAGTTTCCATGGGAAGGGCAGAGTGGTCTTTTTCTTCTCTTTTTTTGAATTTCTTGAATGTCTCATCCAATATTGTTGTGTTGAAAAAAACTTAAAACTAGTACAGTAATGTGGGGTTTTTTTTTTTTTTAATTCCACCACTGATCTTATCATCCCCCAATTAAGTTTGTAGGGTAGTGATAAGATATGTACTAGTTCCACACATAATGTGTATAGATATTTAAAAAAAACTATATATTATGATATAACTATAAGATCTTAAACTATATAATAAGAATAATAATGGGGATATATAGATATTTATCTGAAGGTTCCTCCGAAGGTTGGAGTCCAAAAATCAACTGTGGTTTCATGAGTGACTGGAAATGTACTTGAAACTGGAACTAAACAAAGCCCTCTGCTTCTTAAGTCTTGCTTTCCTCCTTCTCCTTCCTTAATCGATTTCTCATTTCTCTGCAACAAAAAAAGTAGCTTTTCATCATAATTTATTTTAAAATTGCTTTAAAAACCACTTTCAAACCATTATTGTTTCTTTTAAAACTCATTCTTTTGTACAAGACCAGCTTTTAACTTGGATGACAATTTTCATTTCTAAACACTTTCAATATGGGTTTCTGATCTACCCTTTTGAATTTTCTAATTTTTCTTCATTTAATAAAGTTTTTTTGTTTGGGAATAATCTTCTGGTATTGATAATTAAGAAAAAAAAGTTGTTTTTCGAAGAATAAAATGGTAATCATAAGAACCTAATGACCGAAACAGACAAGCATAAAATGTTACTGAAAATTTAAAGTATATAATATTAGTACTGCAGGAAAGAAAAAAAACCCTTTAATATATAATGTTAATTATTTAATTATTATAGATGGTAATTAATTAATTATACATAGTGATTAATTAATGAAATGTAGAATCTTGAAAATAGAATAATACTTTACCTGCTGCTGATGTTGTTGCTGTACTGCAGCTCCACTCTTCAAATATGGAGTGCTCAAAACCTAAAATTTCAGAAAACAATTTTTTTTTTTTAAAAAAAAAAAAACCCATTAAAATTAAAATTTAGTATTTACAATTTATTTTGAAGGGTAATAATTAAAATTTGATCTAAAATAAGCACTTACACTGACTTGTTCATGGAGGAACTTTATGTATTCAATTGCTTCAGAAAGCACCGAAGCTGTATCAGTCTGACAATAAACCACAAACTTTCAATATATAATTATAAAATCTTAATTATATTTCTTTCATAATAATAATATAAAAAAATAAAAAATTACTCAGTTTTATTTCCTACATTTCCGAATATCTTGTCTTAATTCTTTAATTTTTTTTCCTATAATCTTTGATAAATTTAAATTTATTTAGAAATCTAAGGAAAGCCATATGTTCAGGTAAGGCCTACTCAAAAGATAAATGAACAAACTTTATATATGTTAATTATTGAAGAACAATATTTGGATTGAATAAAGTGATTTTAAGTATAAAATTAAAAGTGCTATAAAGTTAGTTCAAATATGCCCTAAATTCAATGGAATTTCAAAATTTTCATTTCATCTTTTTTATTTAAATTTTTTGAACTTTTAGAAATATATTTTTAAGAAATATTTATTAAATACTCATCTTAATCCTTATCATTCTTCTTTTAGTGTAATTATGTTTGTTTCCTTAGATTCTTTAAAATTACTCACTTCAATTATTTACACACACATTTTAGTTTTATACTAAGTTTTAAATTTTTAAAAACTTTTTTTTGCCTAATTTGGTATCAAAATTTTGTTTTTATAAAATTTATGATAGTTTCTCCTAAATTACCTACTATAATTTAGGAGAAAACTTGAATTGAATCTTTAATCAAATTCTTAAAAAAAACATGTTTTTTGAAAATCACTTTTTTTTTTTTTTTTTTTTTGCAAAATTTGGCTTGATTCTTTATAGTATTAGTGGAAAATGAAATAATTATATTTTAAGCCAGCTTGTTTGATAACTTTTATTTTTTAAAATCTAAATTTATTGATTTGTTAACTTCTCTTTACCAATGTATATATAAAATCAAGCAAAAATTTTAAAAACTAAAAAAAAGTAATTTTTAAAAGCTTGTGTTTGATTTTTGGAATTTGTCTAAAAATTCAAACTCTTTTAGTTAAGAAATAAACAAATCATGGTAAGAAACTGAGAGAAAAAAAATATTTATTATATATATATATATATATATATATATATATTTAAAAAGAAAGTGATTACGAAATGGACACTTGCACTTCTGAATTTCTCCTTGTTATCTACATTCTATCAAAATTTTCAAACACCACGTTAGAAAGTAGTTTTAAAAGTTTATTTTTGTTTTCAAGAACTTGGTTAAATATTCAACTTTTTACCTTAAAAAAAATATGAAATAAAATTTAATTTTCAAAGGAACCTTAGTTGATAAATTTTGAGTTAATTTTTGGAATTAGAAAAAAAATTAAATTAGATGATAAGAAAATCATGAGTAAAGTTGTTAATAAACTTATATATATATATATATATATATGTAAAAGTTTATCAAACTTGTGATGAAGTATTTGAAAGAAGAAAATAGAAATGGAGAGAAAAATAGAAATTAAAAAAAAAAATGAAATACCTTTCCGAAAGGTGAAACCAGTTGTTGGAGCGCAGTGATTCTGTCCCCCATCTTCTCTTTCCTCACCTACAAATTCCAATCCAAAAATACATATTTTTATTTTTTTAATTTATGGAATTACACTACAAGAGAGTAATTATTAAAATTTTAAAAATAGAAAAATATAAAAAAAATATTTTAAAAAAAAAAACCTTAAAAGCTGGCAATGGCGAAGGCGTTTCATTTCTGGGCCTTTTAGCAGCGGCTGATTGCTGATTATTATCATTTCCACTTTTTTTGGTTGTTACCGAATCACCCACTTCCGATATATTCTGTTTTTCATTTTAATAACAAAGTTAATTACTTTCAATACTTTTTTTTTTTTTTTTTACAATCATTTTCCTAATCCAAAAACCCTAATCATCATAACCCCATTTCTTTTAATATAATACCTTTGATTTCTCGCTAAAACCCCCGGCGGCGTTATACGACGGCGCAAAATAACTCGGCCTAACCTCTTTCATATCCGACGCGTTCCAAAACGCCGTATTATTCGAAAACTGTAACTGACTATGTGGATTTCCCCCCGCTCCCGCTTTCGGCGGCGAGTTTCTTAAGAACTGAGGCACTTTAGACGGTGACCATGATGCTCCTCCTGTCATTAACTCCCCCGTGTTCATTCCGAAATGGGAATTATAAGGGAAGTTCATACCCATTGAGATTTGTTGTTGTTGTTGTTGTTCGCCGCCGGAAGCTAATAAGCCTTGTAATAATGTTGCGGAATTTCCGTACAAATTTGCTGTCGTGTCGATTGGATAACTGGTGACGGCGCTGTCGCCGGAGCTGTAGTGAGAAGGACTACTGAACTGGGGTTGAGCTTGATGATGATGATGATGATGATGATGATGATGATCTAATGAAAATCCTCTGTTTATTGGTTTGAATTCCATCGCCGGAGATTCCCCTGAATATAGCTTCTCCGATCTCATCCATTGAATCTGTTGCTGTTGCTGTTGTTGTTGTTGTTGCTGCTGCTGCTGCCCTGTTTCTTGCATATTTAAATTCATATTATCCGGTTGTAGCATCGACCGAAAACTTCCCTCCGCCGCCTTCTCTCCGGCGCCCCTACTGTTAAAGAAACAAAAGAAATCATTCATTCATTCCCCTGTGCCGCCGCCGTAAAAGAAAAAATAGGGAAGAAAAAGGAACTTACAAGAGGGGTTGGTTCCAATCGAGACCTAAACCCATGATGTGCAAATTGGGATCGGAGGCGGCGGCGGCGGAGTCGGGGTGGTCGACGAAGGTGGTGATGGAGGAGGAAGAAGGGGATATTCTAGAAGCCGCTTCCCACCAGTTTCCACTGCTCTGAAACTCCTCCGCCATGGCTAAAACTACAATTAATTAACTGATTAATCAATCTGAAACCCAGTTTAGTTTGATGATCGTATTTGTGTTGAATCAATCAATAAACTCAGGTTTCGATTAATTTTCTTTTTTTTCTTCTTTTTTTTGGAGTTTTTATGTACAATAAAACGATTGAAAACGCTTCGCGGCATATCGCTATTTATATTGTAAATTAAAATATAAAAAACTGATTTCTTTTAATTTTATTTTGTTGCTCAGATTGAGGTTGAATTAGGAAAAAAAGAAAAAGAAAAAAGAAATAGAAATGTGGTTGACATTTTTCAGAGAGAGTTGATTAGACTCATGAGGAAAGGTCATTTTGGAATTCAATTTCTTAAATTCTTTCTTTATTATCACTCTTTCAATTTTTTCTTTTTCTTTTTCTTTTTTTTTAATTAAGGTTTATATATATTTATTAATTTCAACTTACTTTTTCTTTTAACTTTGCCTATCATTGTAAAATATAATTTTTCTCTTCTTTTCTTGAGTCTAAACTTTTTATATTTAATTTACTTGTATTACAATTTAACATATATCAAGTGAAAGGTTTTGGAAAATCAAATTTGTAAGTTCTTGAAAAGTTTTAAAAATGTAATTTATTGAAGATTTTTTAACTTTAACACAACTGAAAAGCCAAAAAGAAATTGGATTGCTTTTTTTCCTTGGAAAATATGCCACAAAAAATACAAACGACTGAAACAACTATTGCAAGTATCATCGAGTAATTAATCATCCAATTGAAAAGTGCTTCGTGCTGAAGCAGCTAATTCTAAAGTTAAGCTCGTGAAAAGAAGATTGAGTTGGACATTGATAAAATAATTCAGACAAATCATGTTGCAGTGGCGATAATTTCAAGTTTTCCATCATTGATCGTATCTCAAGATAAAAAAGAAACCTTGATTTAGTTTGGGACCTTCGAACCTATAGTTCTTCAATTCCAACAAGAGATTGTGATGACAAACTCCCAAAACAAAAGACGAGCTCTATTGAAGATTATGACAGGGATGGATCCTTGTGACTCGTTAAAAGAAAGAAAAGTTCAGTTTTGTCCAAAAGAACCCGCTTCCCCGTCAAGGAAGCAACACTCATAAAAAGAAGGGAAAAAGAAACAAGAAGACTTGGAAGCCTAAGCCTGTTCAGGAAGAAGACGATGACTTACACCAACCTTGATTGCTAGTAAATTTATCAGAGTTCCTCTTGAAAAACTTCCTTGATCATCCAAGGGAAGTATTAGAAATCATTCCATGTCATCCTATCAGCATAGCGGAAGTCGACAATAATCATATATCTTCTGAAGAAGTTGATGATTCAAAAGAAATCAAACAAAGAGCTTCTGTATTTGATCGTATCAAGCCTTCAACTACTAGGTCTCCAGTCTTCCAAAGATTGAGTATGGCCACGACAAAAGAAGAAAATCAATGTCCAACGTCTACTTCCACTCGAACTTTATCTTTCAAAAGGCTAAGTATCTTCACATCTAATAAAGATCGACCTTTCAACATCTCGATCATCTAAAGATGACAAGCCTTCAACATGAAAGAAAGAAAAACTTTGAAGGCAAAACCATTTCATGAAGAAAACAACGATGAGAAGATTCACAGTTGTGTCTATTCATGCATGAAGAAAAAGTTGTATGTTGACAAAAATACGCATGAAAGAGAGTTTTCATGTGACAAACTATGGTTTGACAATTGATATATAAATAGGTACAACCTATTTTTTTTTCTTTTGAAAAAATAATTTTTACACTAAACTTGATAGGTTGTATTAATTGTAACCCTAAATTTTAATTTTATCCATTTAAATCTCAAACTTAGGAGATTTTATCGTTTTTAGTCCTAAACTTTCAAATTCACCAATTTAATCTCAATCCTGAATAGTTGCATCAATTTATACTCTGGATTATGTTTCATTAGGTTTAAAATTGATACCATATGTGAAGTTTGAACTTTAAATGGATGAAATTACAAATTTAGGGTTAAAATTCATGTGTAAAGTTGAGGGTAAAAATGAATGAAATTGAATTTTTTTAATGGTTTTTATCATCTGGATTAAAGGCTGTCCATTTATGAGTTTACTTTTGGCCAAAATTTAAGTGCCACGTTGGTTTGAACCCGTGGATCAAGAAGCTTATTCCACTTGTCTCCAAAGCATATAAAAGGCTATAACCCTCATTTCGATTCCACCTTTTAAATATTTTATTTTATTATATATTGTTACTATTTTTTTTTTAAAAAAAAGAAATTAAGTTGTATTTTTAAAACTGAAAATAGTAATTTTTAAATTTCTTTTTCTTAGAATCTATAAAAAAAATCTATTTAAGAAATATACCAACACAAAAACAAAATAATTGCTAAATCAATTGGTATTTCTTCAAAAAAAAAATTAGATATTAACTTCATCTATATTTGAGTTAATTTAACATAAGAATAATGTGGTTCATAATTTCGATCACATTAATTAATGACGATTGCTTTATAAAGGAATAAGTAAAAA
This sequence comes from Cucumis cinereus, assembly GCA_037974625.1. Taxonomy (NCBI): domain Eukaryota; kingdom Viridiplantae; phylum Streptophyta; class Magnoliopsida; order Cucurbitales; family Cucurbitaceae; genus Cucumis; species Cucumis cinereus. The sequence goes on from JBBPDJ010000020.1 coordinate 17,775,208, forward strand.
AAAGTAATAAATTTACACTTAAAATATAAAATATACATATAGAATAGAATTTACACAAACAAAAAAAAAGATTTATAGAGAAAGATAATATAATTTAACAATAAAAATAGTTCAAATAACCATTTTTAAAAAAGCTCTAAACTGAAACTTTAAACTTAAAGGCTTCTCAATTAAGAATGGGTCCCACATTATAGTAATTGGAAAAGAAAAGAAAAAATTATATCTTGAATTAAGAACATTTCCAAAGTAAAATATTTAATTAAATTTAATAAGAATATGATATTTCTTTTAATGGGTTAAAACGCAAATAAATTTTTTAAATATTTTTTTTTAAAAAAAATTTCTTCCCATGATAAAATATCCCAAAAGAGTTATATGCTTGAAAAATTGAAGAGCATTTACTTGTAGAATTCGCTATGTGTGTAACAATATGAATTCAATTGCATCTATAGAAATGCTTATTAATTTGAGTTTAAATATATAAAAATGGTAAATCCTAGAAGGCCAATACAAGCAAATGACTTGGAGTTCGTTTAACTTGTTCGGGTGGTGTAAACATATACGTACAAAACGATACAAAAAATTACTCGAGATCACTATTTTTGTTTTTTTTTTTTTTGTATATTTTAAGTAAGTAATAAGATCAGTAATTAATGTTGCTTGTAAATATATTATTTGCTAGAATATACATTTTTTTAGCTTAATATTTTTTAACTTTCAAATTTACCGTTTTAATGCTTTAAATGAAGTCCTTTATACTCTTTTAATGTGTGATATAGGAAATACAAATAAACTCATACTAATGTGTTACATTATCTATTTTATTTGGTAAATGGTTAGGGATGAGGTTATATATAATAGGATTTGCTAGATCTAAGAGATAAAAGAAGTAAAGAAATTTTGGATATTAAAAAAATTTCTCATAGAAAACAATAATTTTCATACATCAAATCAATATTATTAAATATAAACTTAATTGAGAATAAGTCATTTTAAAAACAGTTGGAGTGTTTGTCGTTATTCATCTAAATAAATTTTGAAAAAAAAAACCTTTAAAGTTAATTCTAAATACTTTAAATAGAAAAAACTTTTTAAAAAACATTTTTTTTAGTCCATTCAAATAGAACTTAATATTTATAGGAAAAAAACTACGACCTTTATAGTCTGCAAGTTTTGAAGAATAGGTATGCTTGGTTTTTGAGTTTTCAAAATATAACTTTTTAGTTTTCGAGTCACTTATTATGGTACATTTAGTCCATGAATTTTTAAAAGGTACCTTTCATTCCCAGGTTTTAAGAATAATTTTGTTATTTAGATGTTCTTTTTAATCTTTTTTATATGATATTTTTACATTATAAAAATATGTTTAAAAAATAATTGAGAGAGAAAAGGCAAATAAAACTATATTTATAATTTAAAATAATGATCATAAATTATTAGGACCTATTTAAAACATTTAGGGTATTTGAAGTGAAAAGTTGGTTACATAGTCATAAGTTATTATAGTTAGATTATAACAGTTTGTATTTGAGGTGGATTATTTTAGTTTGAATTATAATCGTATATGTTTGAGAATTATTTTAATTTAGAAAGAAAATAATAAACACTATAACAAAGAATAAAAATGATGAATGTAGAATCGTAAAAACTGCAGCAAACAAACAGTTCTACCGTAGCAAATGAATGTCTTGAAATAGTGTTGACGATATGTAATCGGAAAGAAATGGTTATCATAGTCTTAGAATAGTCGTTACTCCAAATATCTGTCGAAAGGTAGACACATCAAAAGAAGTTAATAATTTAAACAAAGGTAACAAGCAATATAAAGCGTTAAATGATTTTCAAAATTTATTGGACGCAAATTGACTTAGAGTAAAATTCAATAAAAGAAAATTAAAAGGTTAAAATTGTATTAAAATATTAGAAGGAGAAAAAGAGTTGAAGAAAAATGTGTATGTTAATTATTAAAGAAAAATAAAAATAAATAAAAAGAGGCAATTTAAATTGAAAGTGAGCAATTGGATTTGAAATTAGGTCTCCGTTGACCAAATCAGATATTCAGTGGGAATGTCAAATTTGTCTTACGCAAAATCAGTGGACTTCATCTTTTTTTATTTTTTTTAAAAAAGATAATTTTGTATTTAATATTGTTAAATATGCTTTAATAGCAAATTCATTAATTCAAATTTTGTATAATCATTATTTTACTGACAAATAGAAAAATGGTTTTAAATGATAAAGTTGTTAAAGGTATTTATAAATATAACAAAATTTTATAGTTTATGATTAATTGACAATGATAAATTTTAAACAGATAATCGATAGATGGTAGTAGTCTATCAGTGATATGTATTTTTGGTTCATTTTGTAATATTTGAAAACCGACCCTATTTTATAATTAAAACAATATATACTAAATATTTTGATTTAAGAAAATTGAGTTTATATAAAAGTTGGTCTTTTAATAATAATTATTATTTAATACAATTATAGAAGGAGGATTGAACCCCAAACTAGTCCTGCTAATACTACTAACACCTATTATCGTCGTTATATAAGATCAAAATGATTTCAACAATGAATTAGTATCATATATATATATATATATATATATTTTATTAAAAAAAAACAGATATCTTCTTGGAACTAGAGGGTTCAAAGATTTTACACATCTATTAAATCAAAAATTAATGGTTAGTTTAATAACTATTTCGGTTCCTTTCGTTGATCATTACATAATATGTAATCTATATAGGTTGTGGTTTGTACCTTTAGTGACTTAGGGATTCGCCACTCTTGTTACATTTTTAATATATATATATATATATATATATATATATTATGAGTTTTAACCTATACACGAAAAACGTATGTGTTGTGGTTTGGAAAAATATGTTAAATAAATCTTTTAATTATATATTATAAATATCTAGAGATCTAAAATTTATTGTATATATCTAGTATAAGACCTTTTTTGACTTACTATAAATATTTTCTTCATTTATCTTTGGTATTGACCCATGCAAACATCTTTCCAAGCACTTTGTAGTGGTTACAAACAGTTTGATCTACAAGTGAGTGGAGAGATCCTATACAAAAATTCTGTTCAAGACTTTGACAACAAAATATTTAATTTATCTTTGTAAATATGTTAATTGAAGAGATTAATATTTTACAAAATGATTGTATGTGACTCGATCTTAATCTTGAGTTAGTTATGAACTTTTGTCTATGAGGCATTGTTCTTTGATTTGTACGAGTAAGATTGACTCGAGTTGCCGACTCAATATGGCTACCATCTTTGGGACTTTATTAAGTAGGGATCTAAGAACATAATTTCATAGGATGAAATTTACTTCTTTCTATATAAGTAAAGTAGAGAAGGAATTCCTTTAAGTGTTAACTTCGAGACTTGAACAATGAGCCTCACCCTCTCTCTAGCTCGAGGGGGACTTGGTTTATGGTTGGACCATAAATAAAATTGTTCATTAGAGGATTAAGTGGTACTTGAAGTAGATAGAGGTAATTAAAAGGGATAAACATACTTTTGGCCCAATTGTAGTAACAAAAACTCGTAAAGGATCGACTAACATATAATGACTATATCTATGGATGCAATTTGTACTACAGTATATAAGAGTGCAACTACAGGTCTATAATGGTTTTCCATATAGTTAATGAACGAGGAATAATTATTTAAGCAATAATTTAAAAGGTTATAGTTTTAAATAATTTGAAAACCTATTTTGAATAACTAAAAAATGAACACGAATTGTGCAAGGTTATACTAATTTAAAAATTAACATTTCAGATTTTCATATCCTAATTCTAATAGATAAATCCTAGCTTAAACTCTTTATAAATACACACTTATGGATTCACATAAGGGATAAAAGAACTTTTGACTTCTTCTATATTATCTAGTTCTCTTATCGATTTAGGCATCCAAGAATTTTTTGTTTTGTTTTGCTGATTGTCTTAAATGACATGGTGTGTATTGCAAAAGAGTTGAGGTGACTTGTCACACAATCGAGGATGTTAAATAGAAAGCATAAACAACAACTGTAACAAATAAATAGCAAAAGTAAGTAAAAAAGAGAGAGAGAGACATAAGTTGGTAAACTATTTTGTCAATATACCATCTATATCTAGGGGCATCGTGCACAAGAAAGATAATTCACTAATATCGAAAAGTTAAGTAGTTTACAACACAGTACTTATATGTAATACTCCTACTACAGTGACTCATGTAGAGCTTATCTCACTGATAACCTAGGTTTTTCCTAGATGTAAGACTTATTCTCAAGTTTACTTAGGCTCCCCCTAAATGTGACATCCTCTCACTTTTCACGCGCTTAGGCTCCCTCTAAGAGTGATAATATTAATGACTTTCAACTTCAGTTTGAACAGTATGTGTGAGACTCTCTCTTTCTCATGGTATTATCTTTCATTCACGTCAGCGAACTCTTTTCACTGATGAATCTTAGACTCCCCCTAAGATAGAGAACTCCTTATTTGTGGCTGAATCTTTGGCTTTCCAAAAGACTGGGAATCTCTTTTCAACACCAATGGCTTAGGCTCTTGCTCTATGATCAAATGATACTTGTTTCATAAACAGAATCACTTGCTCAATACATACAATAGACAACCTTAAATGAGCTTCATAATTTCCTTTAAAGACTCAAGTGCAAGAAGGGAAATAAACTCCCATTTAGAAAAGAAAAGTCGCACTTCAATAAAGGAGAACATCATATAAAATATTTCAATCGCATAATTCAAAATAAGAAAAGTATTATGTAGTAAAAAATTTTATGGTATCAAAATTGGGTGTTAAAACTTTGTTTGAGACAACTGTAGAAATCACTACCTTAGTAAAATATAAAGCCAACACCTCAAAACTCCAACAAGCTCCCCCTTGGCTTTTTTTAAAAACAAAGGCAGTTAAAGATCAACCACCTGGAGCCTTTCCTATTCTTTGAGATTGAGGTTAATTGCTTTGTGGGAACCAATGAAAAAATTAAGAGAAAAATTTGAGATCACAGTATTCTGTAAAAATTCAAAGAGAATGCGATGAACAATCACTTTACTTGTCTGTTTTGCAGGTCCTTATAGGCAAGGTATTATCTTTCCTTCATGCTTCACTAATGAATCTTAAGCTCCCTATAAGATAGAGAACTCCTTCTTTGTGGCTGAATTTTAGACTCCCCCTAAGGCTGAGAACTTCTTCTCAACAACAATGACTTAGGTTCCCCATAAACCGTTTATTATCTTCAGTGTGTGTTGAAATCAACGGATAAAGAATCTTGCAAACAACAAAATATAGTGAGCAACGAGCAAGAAAATAATGTAGAACACAATGGTCATAATACACAAAGAAACTCTCGCTCTATGATCAAATACAACTTGCTTGATAAACAAAATCAACTTGCTGAATAAACACAAACAAAAACCCTAAAAGGGTTTCATAATTTCCTTTAGATACTCAAACCCAAGATGGAAAATAACTTCTATTTGGAAAATAAAAGTCATGCATTAATAAAGAAAAATATTGGGTAAAATATTACAATCGCATAATTCCAAATAAGGAAAATATTATGCAAGAAAATCTTCATATGTCAAAAAAGAATGTTAAGACTTTGTTTGAAACAACTGTAGAAATCATTGTCTTAGAAAAATATAAAGGCAACACCTCAAATCTCCAACATACGCGAATGAGGTAGAAATAAATATAAATAAGGTCTAAGTACAAACATACATTGTCGAGAAACTAAAAAACTTGGACTCGATCTACTTTTAAATTGATTATGGTTGTGAACCAATGAAACTAAGGGTAACTAGTAAGATGATTAAGTTGTGAACATCCAAAAAAATAGCCTAAAAATAGTAAACAATAATGGATAATATATGGACTAAAAATGATTCAACCTTCCCTATGAATTTAGTCGTGTTATACCAGGACAATGCTACACATGAACAAAAATTACCAGGACAATGCTACACATGAACAAAAACATACTCGTATTCGATCTTGTATGAGGTTCCTTTAGAAGCTCTAAGTAGCTAATGCCTGATATTTCTATAGTTAGTTGGATTTTATATTAATTCATGTTTAGCTTCTTTTTTTTTTTTTTTTAATCGTATGATGTTTTTTTCTGTAAGGCAACATGACCTTTCTATTCTAGGCTTTTAGTCCCACATCCTTTTGTGATATTTGTTTACATCTTAACTATCTCAGCATTATTACTCCACTAGAATGCTAAATTAAGTGGTCGATTTAATTTATCAATCTTATCTTTAAAATCAACAAAGAGAATGCACAAAGCAGAGCAATATGAAATGCAACATTAACTAAGGCGTCACACACCTAGGGTATCCACATTGTTGAACCCCTAAAGGGAATTAGCTCATGGAAAATGATGAAAGAGTGAAATTCATTGAATAAGATATCACAGCTACAAGATAGTGCTTCAAAGTTAAAGAGAATAGATGAAAATTTCAAGTACTAAGTGAAATGAAAAAGTTGAAGAATTTGACAACTAAAGACTCTGACATTTTCCTACGACCTAGCTATGTCATATTTGCTTGTCATGTAGGCAAGTAGGCTTCTAAGATGAAAGTTGTCTCCACAAACCAACACGTGTTCTTTCAACATACTCTGTTCTCAGTCACATGCATCGTAGAAAAATTTTCAAGGGGTCACCCAGCATAGGATTGCTTCAAGCTAAACGCACTTAACTCTAGAGTTCATATGATTGAGTAATTGAAAAGAAATGTGCATCTTGTTGGTATAGATAATAACTTTCAATTCTTTTAAGCCTTTGCTAATCATACTTTTATGTCCTCAAGATCTCTCTCATTCGAATGTGATTTTGTTTCATTCATGTTACCTCTCCTAAACTTAGGTTGTTACATAGTAGAAGTAACGCCACAAGAAGAAAATGAATATACACATTGTAACACTAAATTGACTTCAAAACTAACCAAATATATATAAGCCAAGATAAGAAATAACAACCCTAAATTAAGAATTTATATCACTGTTATATTTGCTATATCCATAAATAGTTTATGGTATTAATTTTTCTAATCAACAATTAATGGGATATGTATCAAATCTCCAATCTTTAGAAAAAATGTCATAAATTGAGCTAAACTCAATTTTGTCATTTTGTCACATTAAATTTAAGTAGAGTAATGAAATATCTTTTAAGAAATAGTAACTAAATAAAAATAAAAAATTTTAAAAAATAAAAAATGAAAAATGTATTTAGGTAGCTAATCTGATCAACTCAAATTTTAGGGGTGGAATTAAGTTGGATTAGAGATCCGATTCAAGTTATTCATGTAGCCAACTTGACCAACTCAAAAATTTCAATTAATCTATAAAATCTCTCTAACCCAACTTCAACCCAACTTAGGTGTAATTACAAAATATATA
>JBBPDJ010000020.1:17796735-17842406 GCA_037974625.1 Cucumis cinereus
AATAATATAATTAATATTATTATAACCTATATTATTTTATTTCTTTCCAAAATCTAACATTTTCTTCCCTAAATAAAGCCAATTTCCTCTTTTCTTTTTCCCAATCACAAACAAACCAACCACAACCAAAATAAATAAAGAAAAAAAAATACAATAAATATCCCAAAATCATAATTTACCCTAAAAATAATTTGGGATGTTACAGTTATTTTATCTACAATTCTGAAAACTGATTAGGATCTTGCAGTAGTAGTTACACTAATAATATAAGTATAGATGCAATATAACAATGCTCAAATAAAGAGAGACATACACCAAGACGTTGTTAACCCAATTCGGCAATCTACGCTACATCTGGGGGATTTTCACCCTGATGAGATCGTCTTTATTATTATGACAGAAACTTATCACAGTTCCAGAGTTACAAGATGTGTCATAACTCTGGATAATAATTACAGTAGCACATATACAGTAGAAATATCTTCACAGTGAATACGAGACTCTACAGTCTCAAAAATCTTCCTGTATATGTTCTTCACTGAGCCTTCATGATCTCATTCACTTACAGGCTCCCCCTGTGTAGATTTTTCAAGCTATCTGTTGCGTTGTACTCCCCCTTAAGAGATTAACACTATGTATTCATATGCACATACACTGATGCTCTTTCATATATAATCACACAACTTGTTCATTCTAAGTTTCTTCAAGAAAGAGGAAAAACACAGAGTGGCAGAAGCAAACCTGTTCTTGTTTTCCACTTCTATATGAATGATCTCACCCTCTACTGATCGATAGAAACAAGACATATCATAATAATAATCTCTAACAACTTCAATCATAACCATCCTAGAATATCTCAACCATACCTCAACAACAATGAGAGATAATGATCACATTGTTAATTAAAATAATCTCACACCAATAAAATAATTATGTTAAGCCAATTTAAAACTACAACAAATTCCAACCATTCTTAGCTAGATTTCTCTCCCTTCTCTCCTCTGCTTTGGTCTGTTTACGTACCTAACCACTGTTTATGTGCTTAAACATTACCCCATTGATCGACATGTCGATAATGGTCTAATGTAATGTTTTTTAGCTTAAGCATTCAGTCAATTCCCTCATTTTACATCTTGTGATGTCTTGACCATTTGATATTAGATGCTTGTATTACATTTAATTCTTTTCTGAGTTTGAATGAAATCTGATTATGTTTCAGCTTTTGATATATGATCAATTGCTAATATAACTTGCAAAATGTGACACTCGATTGCATGATTAATCTAAGTAGCGATAGATTAAACTGACATGTGAGTTATAAATTTACTTCAATGAATATTATCCAATTAGCCTAGAGAATAAATACCTTAAATGTTTAATTTAGCTTTTTCAATTAGATATTTAGCTTAATGAGGTTTTAAAATGTACGTTATGCGATTAGCTTGCTAATTATGAGGTGTTTTATCTAACTCAATTAGTTAATTGGATAAATAGGACTCCCTCCTAGCTTTTCTAGGTGGGATGGCTAAGATTAATGTCACAAGAATCAGTTGAGTTGTATTAATGTACACTGCCAAATAAATTAAATAAAAAAAATTGGATCCAAAATTCAGGAAATATTTATTTTTGGGGGTTTATAGTGTGAAGGGGTATTACCTAAGGGATCCCACTGCCCATTAGGTTATCATCAACAATTATGCGATATTTATGGAAGATAAGAAAGAAGTAGTAGATCATAACACTGTAAATGAAAGCTCGAAGACAACAACAGTACATGTGGAGAAAGAATATGTAGAAGACTCTTCTAAAGTTGAACCAATGCACGAGATCCAAGAACCAGTTGAGTCGCAAGTATAAAACAAATTCATTAACTCGATCAGATAATAAAACCCTTATGTTGGCAATCTGAGAATATTGTAGAGAGCAATGTTGTATATTGCCTTCTAATTGAGGATGAGGAGTCATTAACTCTCTAAGAGGCAACAACTAGTTCATATGTTGCTTAGTGGATGACAGTAATGCGGAAATAAATAGAAGCTCTTCCTAAGAACATGACTTGAAAATTCACAACGCTACCACAAAAGAGAAAGTTCATAAGTAACAGATGAATATATAAGATCAACCTACCAATGATGACTAGGTTGAATGGTGTCATGCAACATTGGTGGTAAAAGGGATACGTAAGGAAATAAGGTAACGACTTTAATGACATATTTTCTCCAATAATTCAACTTAATTACTAATGTTATAATAATCTTGACAATGTGTATACTACATTTGACTTACCCTTGAAGTAGTTTAGATGTTAATATTGCAGTTCTCCAGGAAGATCTTGAAAAAGAAATCTATATGACCCAATCAGAAAGTTTTCAAGTAAAAGGAAAAGAAACTTGGTTTGAAAGGTAAACAATCTTTGTACGATTGCAAACAGGTGCTGAGTGTTGGTACAAGAGATTTGATTCCTTCATTGTGATCTTTAAATACAACAGACTTAATGTTGATCCTTATGCATATTTCAAGAGGTTTGGAGAACTAAAAGACTTCATTATCTTTTATTGCATGTTGACGACATGTTGATAGCATGCAGGCCCCAACAAAGATTATATGCAAAATTGAATGCTGAGTTGGCTAGAAAATTTGAAATGAAGGACTCAGAACCAACAAACAAGATTCTAGACATACAAATTTAAGGAAGAATGTGTTGCAGTTACACAAGCTAGTAAAGAAGCAGTATGGTTTAAAATGCTAACTGGAAGAACTCGAGCATGAACACGAGAAATTTTCTTTGTTTTGTGACAATTAGAATCTTCATTATCTTGTTATTGTATGATGACGACATGTTGATAACATGCAGGCCCCAACAAAGATTATATCACAAAATTGAAGGGTGGGTTGGGTAGAAAATTTGAAAAATGAAGGACTCAGGACCAATAAACAAAATTCTAGACATACAAATTCATTGAGATATAAATAACAGGAAGATTTGGCTATCCCAGAAAGATTATATGAAGAAGATCTTGCAACACTTCAACATGCAGCATTATAAGCCATTCTCTAACCATATTCCTGTTAATTTCAAGATATCATCTTGTATGAGCCCTAACAATAAAGTAGAGAGGATGAAAATATCTTGAGTACCATATGAATTGACAGTGAAAAGCTTTATGTTCTCCATGCTTTGTACCAAATCAGACATTGTACATGTAGAAGGAGTAGTTAGTTGGTATATGGTGAATCGTTGTTGAGAGCATTGAAATGTTCCTAAAACAATTCTTAGATCCATCAAAGAGTCCATAGATGTTGCATTGTGTTATGGAGGATTTGACTTTATTGTCACATGATAGACAGATGATCACTTTTCTAGTTGAGTTGTAAGCTAGGTTTCTAAACTGTAATCAATTGTGGCTAAGTCAATAACAAAAGCAGAATGTGTTGTAGTTGCACAAGCTAGTAAGGAAGCAGTATGGTTTAAAATGCTAGAAAGAACTCGAGCACGAACATGAGAAATTTTCTTTGTATTGTGACAATCAGAGTGTCTTTTATCTTGCAAGGAACCCAACTCTCCATACTATGTCCAAAAATATATTTGAATGGCCTAGTGGAAAACAGAAGTAACATGAAGATAACAAGATAGAAAGAATGATGATGTGATGAGATGTGATTGATTACCAATCAAATTTCCAAGTGTGAGATTGTTAGATAATCTTCACTTATCAAGAAATTTATTTATTATTCAAGATATTTTTTTAAGACAATTTTAGGCTATTGAGTCTTACACTGTTCCAAAATCAAGTTATCATCTCTAGATGTTTCACATTGATTAGGAGAGCTTGATATTTCTCTATAAGCTAAGAAAGAAAGTTTTAACTCTCATTTTATATAGTGTAATTCTTCTATAATTCCCCAAGTTTTTACCCTAATTTGTTTAGGAGTCATTCACGAAAAATCAATGTATGTTATTATCTCTCTCTTATTCTTCTTCAGTATTATGATTTTTTATATAATTTAGCTGCAATCTTACTTTATTTAATCACAATCATTTCACAACAATAATTCAGGCAATAATAGTCGGTAGTTTTTCACAACATACTGAATTAGTTAGTTCGAACTAAGGCTTCTTCATGCGATATTTAGAACTAAGGTAGATATAATGATATATATCCCGGAAGATAGATTCAACCATTTAAATTGGTGTTGAATATTCCATGTTTCCTTTCTAGCCTTGTTGTAGGATACCTACAAATATTTTGATGCAAAGATTTTGGTGCTCAAAATTTACCATTTGAGAGAAGAAATTCTAACCAAATTAAAACCAGTCCACATCCTGTGTTGAAAGGGGAAGATGAATCCCCAAGTGCAATAGAAAAAATGTTCAATAAATTCCTCGGAAAAGATGTTTGAAAACAACTTAGATTCATTAATCAATCCTATATTTTTCAAAATCAAGAGACTTTACAATCTTATTATGATATATGTATCATTTTGTTTTAAAATGAAACTTCATGTTATCAAATATATATATATACTTGCTTTATTTTTCGTTGCAATTAGAATTATTATAATTTCAAGAATTAAAAGGATTTACAAAATATTCTTCTGGATTATATGATCATCAAAGCCAAACACCAAAGTTATTAGAGGAAGTTAATTGCTATATTTTGACAGCATCTTTTTGCTTTTTAATAGTGATTGCACCATTTATAAGATTTTTAGTTTTGAATATATATCAAGTTATCCCTCTAACTTACTATAATCACTAATGTAGCTCCCAAAACCCTTTTAAAACTTATTTCAAGAAGGTTAATTTCCCAACATATGCACAAATATATTTCACATAAAAAAATGTGAAAATAAAAAAAAAAAGAATAACAAATTATTCAAGTGTGAAATCAAAGTCTACAATTGGAAGAAAAGGATATCAATTTTCCTAGCAATATAAATTATGTCATTATTCACCCAATCAAACCCTCTCTTTAGTTTCATTTTGAGAATATTCAATGCCTAAATTGTGTTTATTATTACTCACTTTCACATGTGAATCACACTTTGCTTTGTTCTGTTGCTTTCTTGAAATTGGCATTCAACAAACTCTCTCTCTCTCTGCAATTTTGGTATGGATTTGGACAAATTTTTGCCAAATATGAATGAACAAATCATAAGCAAGATAAATAGTTTGGTTTGGATTGAATGGGAAAGGTTGTGGGTGTGCTAGTAAGTATCATAGGACCACTAAGAGTAGTGCCATATGAAAAAAAAATTATGATAGGGGTATAGGTTTTTTGTAATGTTTTCAAGCTTGAAGCCACACTAATTTGTCTCCTAATGCCTTTTTTTTTTTACTAACTTCAACTTTTTCTCTTTTTCACACATTCTTTTAAAGTTGAAAATCCCCATTTCAATTCACACACACTTAGATGTTGATATACACACTTAAATAAAAAGTCAATGTGGGATTTTTAAACCCTAATTAAGTACAAATATCAACATATATATCATAGGAGCTTTGGCCAGGTTGCCATCACTAATGGACAGTGAATGGTTGATTTATACATAATGTCATCCATGATTGGTTACACGTTAAATTTTATATATCTATGTTTTTATCATCTTTACTTTTTAATTTAGTCTCTATACTTTTGAAAATTAAACTAGTTTTAACGGTTACATATTTGGAAATGAGAGTCCCAAAAGAACTATTCAACACTTTTATCTATCTTTCAAAGTGAACTCATAGTTCAATAATAATAATTGACTAGCTTGTATAGTATTTTTAGAGAGTGAAGGTTAAAAATCTACATGGTCCACTCGTTGTACTAAACGAGAAATAAATAATGTGTTAAAACCTGACACGTGTTATTGAAACAATTGTCACACCTGTTCCTAACCTCATATTTTTTAAATCTAAATATCACATAGTGGATTGATAAAATAAGTGATCATTATGCCAAATTAAATGATTTCTTCATTAGCATCGGAGATATCTTGAAAATTTACATCAAGATATTATACACATAGTTCAATGAATAGAGATATTTAGTTACAATTTCAAAAGGTTATGGTGTTATCTTATCTTCACACCTTTTTACTATAGAGATTGAGATCGAATCTTCCACCTAAAATGGAAGGTCATATCAATAATTATTGAACTATGTTAATAACATGGTAGGTATATTCACTTTTTCTTGATATAAATGAATGGAGAATTAAAAAATAGACCTTTGAACTAAGATGGGATAAAATAAAGGTGACTTTAAGAAACATAATTAGGGAAAAAAAGAAAAACATAAGCAAACTTTGAAGTTACTAAAAGAAGAATGAGAAAGTAGGGCAAAAAAATGGGTTGGATTCTTCTGCAAATTTCTAAAGCATCATGTAATAATGAGAGAGATTGACGTCATAATGCCCTAAGGATGAGGTTCAGAAAATGACAAAATCTCAAAGGAATTATATATATATATATATATATAAAGAAAAAAGAACAAATTATAGACAAAAAGTAGTGGCAATATACCATATGAAGGGAGGGGACAAAGAGGGTACACCAAAGTGAGTGAAGACTGAGTGAGAAGGATTTATATTACCAAAACAAGTTAAGGGTGTAACCATGTGATGTGAGTTTCAAAAGGGTTCTAAACAAATTAATAAAATATAATAATGCCCACCAAATAATTATTATTATAATAATAAAATAATCCTTATTCTATTTTGGTAGTAGTAGTAGTATAAAATATTATGTTTTTTAATGTATAAAATATATTTAAAGTATTTTTCTTCCGTAAATATTATTAAACTCAATATATCATTTTGATTTCTATACTTTATGATTTGTTTAATTTTAATCTTGTACTTTCAATAAATATTAAATTTAATTGCTCGCTTAATGTTAGTAAGAACTTTTAATTATTATTTATGAGCCTTTTTACTAAATTTAGAAGGATAATCAAGTTTACACAATGTTATAACCTATAAAATAAGAAGATGAATAACAAAGTAGTAGTAACTCAATTCAATGTCAAGTCATTTACATTTGGAGGCAATGCCTATGGAAGAAACCTGGTAAATGAAAAATTGTTCAACAATCACAACACCGTCCTTATCCCTGATAAAATTTTCCTACAGTGACTCACAAATAATAGTTAACTCCGAGTTTCGATTTAAGTTCGCATTAAGTTTGAGATGCTCTCACATTCCACGAAACTCTACTTGACAAGAATTTGGGATTTTTCTCAAAGTTAGCTTACTTAGGCTCGTTGAAGTATGGCCACTTTTCAACTCTTCTCTAATAAAAATGAAAAAAAGTAATGAAACTTAGGTCTCTTGAGTATGTTCGACTCTTCAACATTCCAATATTAAACAACATGCATACAATATCTTATAACTTGGTCTAGTTTACCATGGGTTACAAGTTATGACCACAGGAATAACCAGGTAGCTACAAACGAACAACTTTATGAAGATATAATTCACTCCCAAAAGTACACTACTGCAAAAACATACAACGTGGCTAACCCTAAAAAAGAAACAACATGGCAATATATAGATTATGATTTGAAATTTAATTTTTTTTATATAAATAACTTAATTCAACCTTTCAATTTTCATAAGGTATATCATATCTCTCTTTATTTTCCTTAAATTTTGTTAATTTGCTCTCGTAACTTTTTTACTTTCTTTTCTTTTTGTAGAAATTTTGTTGAACTATTTAGGTATTTCTTTTTATTTTGTTAGTAGCAACTCCTTTTCTTTTCATTATATTTTAAGAGTTTAATTTATATGTTCCAGGTATCATTTGTATTTCTGGAAGAAAATTTTAAATTACTAAAATGATTTCTTTTGGCATCGACACATTTAATAAAAATAAATCTAATTACATTTTTATCTTCTAATCTCTAGAAGGAACAAATTTTTCTTTTTTTCTTTTTTTTTTTTTTAAGAAAAGAACACACATTAGAGAAATTTTCACCTAGAGGAAAAGTGGCAACTCTTAACATGAAAAAAATCACTTCTAGTATCAATGATAGACGCTTGATAGAGGTGTATTAGTTTCTATCACTTATAGGATCAATAATAGACTTATATCAGTGTCTATTAGTCAAATATTTGTATCAGTTTCTATCACTGATAGATTATAAATTTTTGTCCATGCCGATTTGGGATGTAAAGATTATAATTTTTTTATATAGCTTATAAATATTTTGACACATTTATCTATATTTATAAATGAACTATTTTCAAATATAACAAAAAGAGTCAAAATATTTACAAAATATAGTAAAATATCACAATTTATATTTGATAGACTACAATAGTCAAGATAGACTATTACATGTGTCTATTTGTATCATATAGATACAGTTAGTAGTCTATTATGATCTATCGTATTTAACACAGATAGAATTTAATTTTTTGTTATATTTGTAAATATTTATAGAACTTTTGTTATTTAAAATAACTCAACTTCAAAAAGCCCCCTTTAATATAAAATAAATGATATTTTTTAATTTTTTTTAAAATCTCATGTTATCTAAATACATTGAATGATAGAAGATTTTTCTTTCTGAAATAATAAAAAACTTACATT
The DNA here is from genome assembly GCA_037974625.1 of Cucumis cinereus. Lineage (NCBI taxonomy): Eukaryota > Viridiplantae > Streptophyta > Magnoliopsida > Cucurbitales > Cucurbitaceae > Cucumis > Cucumis cinereus. Next base: position 17,805,317 of record JBBPDJ010000020.1, read on the forward strand.
TTATCTCTAATTTACATAGATTTCTTTTTCTAATAAAGCTTATTTGATCAAATATCCTTAAATAATCTTATTAAAATCCACTTAAATATATAACAAATTTTTAAAAAATGAAAAAAAAAAAAAAAAAAACCATTAACGCTCAATTGCATAAATTCTTTTTCTAAAAAAAAAAAAACTCATTTCAAAATTATATTTAAAAATAAAAGGTATTAAATTTTGAATTTAAATTTTCCCTTTTTGCGTTGACAATTTTGGTAGGTATATCTCTCTTGCTTTTTTGTTTTTTGTTTTTCTTATTTTTATATTTTGTTATAGTATTTTTCTTCTTTTTTCGTTATTATAACATTTTTATTCCATTTGAGATATCTACAATAGTTTGATCCTCGATGTTTTTCTACAATTCGATAAAAATTCTAATGAGCTTATGTCCCTTTCTCTCCCATTCTTTTTTATATTTCATTAACGACTATGTTTTCTTCTTTTTCTACCTCGCTATGTAAATCTTTTTATTTTTTTACATTTTCTTCACATTTTTAAACTACTTTTTTCTATTATCCTTCACTAAACTCTAACATTATATATTCATTTGTAAACTAATTAACCATTGTTTGAAAATGAAAACAATGATTCTTATGTTTATTTGTATTTAATTGATCTTTTTATTATTTTATGAGAGTGAGCTTTAGATTCATTTATTTACTTTTTAGATTGAAAAGTCTTTCTTTTTTCTAAAAAAAAAAAAAAAAATAGTAGTCATAAATATTTAGAAATAAGTTTTAATTTCAATAAAAGTGATAAAAAAATTCAAATTTTTGTGGGAAAGATATCATTTGATAGTTCTCTTGAATTATTCACTCATTAAATACTCAAATTTAATTTACTTTACAACCATAGACTTTTATTTCAACTTATACATGTATATTTTACTTTTAATGTTATAAAACACGTACAACATACGTAGTTCCAATTAATCTATAAAAAAATCCTTTGTTTAGACGATTCATTTTGACTAAATTTTTTAAATTAGTTTATAAATCAATGAAACTACACTCTCAAATATATATTATATCGATATACATGAGTTTTAAAACTCAAATTCAAGTAATATCAAAGTATTATTGTTGTCTTTGTCAAAACTATAGAGTAACATAATTTTTCTAAAAAGAAAAAAAATGCATGTGGTATGTGTTTTTTAAAAGTATAGTTGTAATGTAATAACGTGTACTTGCTGTCTTTCTCCCATATTATATTCCTTTGTAAAAAGTCAACCTAGAAAACTTGGTCGAGTGAAACACGTCTCGTGGGACACATATTCATGTCTTTCTAGTGGGTCGGTCCTCTCTCTCTCCTCCTTTCAATTTTTAAAATATTTATTAATCATCCATTCTCCGTGGATGATTCAAACCTCTAATTTCTTTTACTTTATGGTATATGTATCTATTATCAATTGACCTATACTTAATAAAATGCTCGAACTATGATTAGACATATATTGTTCCAACGTGTATCATATGACTTGAATTTTTTCAAACTTTAATGTATAAACTATATTTAAGTTAATATATTTATTAATTTTTATATTTTTTAGTTTTCTTCGTCATACTTATAATTTGTAATTACAAAAAATCTAAAATTTGTCATAAAAAGTTGGCTAACAACATTTCTTGAACAAGAAAATTCAAGTGTCACCGATTAAATGAACATATATTAGTGCACTTTATTAGTTGTATTAAAAATAAATACAAAAGGGAAAGATGTTTCTATGTGATAAGGAAAGGTATTACAAATTGTTTGATTTTTTTATTTTTTTGGGGGGTTTAATTAATTGAGTTTAAAATGCAATTATGTCAGAAAGCACTAGTTAAGAAGGTCATAATTGTTGGAGTGTAAATTTTGGGTTTGATGTGATGGATAAATTGTAGTGACTATCTAATGGGACACATCTCATCTTGTAAAGTCAACAAATTAAAATAACCATTAAAAGTCAACGGACATAATATTGAGGTTGACAAATGCAATGGTAAACCTTCTCCTTTACCAATTTGTATGGCCTCCATTTTCATTGGTTTTGACTTTATTTATTCGAATTGAGTCTTTGGATTTTATAAAATATATATAGCTCTATATATGAGATTCAAAATAGGTTACTTGCACAATAAATTTAGGTTAAAAGTTTTTTTTTTCTTTTATGTAAGCGTTTTTAATTTACTATAAAATTTTAAAATATATATCTATATATTGTATTTTATTACATGAAAGTTGATGTTATTATTTAATCAATTTGGTTAAAAAAAAATAACAACTAAAATTTAGTATTTACAAAAATTATGAAGATTAAAGTAAGATAATTGAAAGAATGGAGAAAAGTTTACAAACTTCCAAGTATGATTTTTGAATAACCTAAAATTTTTCAATGGAATGTCATCATTTATTCATTTGGTCAATTGTAGTTAACAATATTAAAAATAAATACAATTCAAAATTTAAGAATAAAATTAAAAGCATTAATGTGCCCTAAATTATAAAAATTAAGGGTCTTTTAGAATGACTTTCAAAGTATTTATATTTTTTGCAATGATTTTCAAAGTGTTTATATTTTTTTTTCTATTTCTAGATATTTATTAAACACTTAGAAAATCAATTCAAATATGCTCTAAATTATAATTTCACGAAAAAGAGTATGAGGGCTTGCCCTACCTTGATTCTCCCGTAAATCATTATACTAATATTTGTCATAAAACAAATTGACAATATTTAGTAGATTATGTTATTTCTTTTAATAAACATATGTACTATCAATAACATTTATATTGGAAAAGATATTGATCATTTGATAAACATGATTCCAAAGATCGAAGCTAGGGTTAAGGATACCATTGGGAAAAAAGATAAGTTCATCGCATAAATATTCAAAAGAACGTGTCACAAATCAAAATTTAAGGTGAACATAGTAAAGCTACAAATGCGAATTGATTAACATGGTTTTTTAAAGGTTGGATCCCTTGTTTCCTTATTTGTTATACTAAAAAATAGAAGCTACAAAATTTAAAACTTTTTACTTCGAGAGACCATTTGGAGCAAGGAATAGAATTGTGAAGGTTTAAATTATGAAGTCGCATATCAATACAGTATAATGAGTTTATAAGGCATGAAATTGAGGTTTTGTTTTTGTCACGAGACTCGTAAAGTTTTTAGGCAAAATGAGGAGTAATCCTGTGCCAAACAATACTTCCTAAAATGACACATACACGAAGGGCACATTAGGTTTGCATAATTCTAAAATTAATTATGAGAAAAAAGAAAATACAATAACAATTTGATAAATTCACATTGAGATAATGAATATAGAAAGTATTTCTTGAGTACAATAATTACTGAATTAATATACAATAATCTTAAGCAGCATGTTCCATATTTTAAATTGCAAAAATGAAAAGGACTGCACAATCTTTGTAATATACACGAGTTACTCCTTTTGTTGTCAATTAATTTGATAAAAACTGCACATTAATTTAATTTTCTATATCAAAGTTCATGATTTCCAAGCAAATATTCAATAAAAAAAAGAAAAAAAATCAATCTAAGAATATTGAACACACAAAGTTGCCATCTAAAGAAGCATGCATATCCCGACATATTAGAAAGATAAAGAAAACTTCTAATATTAAATATTAAATGACTATACTCTAACAACGGTCAATTAGTGACTAATGGAACCTCTATGTCCATCTAATAGATGACAGATTAAACATCCAAACTCAAAAGAGAGAACAAATATTAATTATCGGTGACCTAAATTTAATTTAATTAATATATAGTAAAGTTGTATACCATGTCATTTAAAATCAATTTCATATATATTTTCACTTCATATTAATAGTATATATATACATATATCCTATGGTTTAATTAATATATATAGGCTTCTTTTTTTAGATAATACGAGCACTTAGTCATCCACACCAAATGGAACAATTTATCCTATATGTATGACTCCACCGACGGAAAGCCAACTAAGATTTCCACCAAATTGCTTTTTTTATCAATATTGAAATGCACAATCCATTTTATTATATAGTTTTTTTCCCCCCAAAGAATTTTCTAGCTACCAACTTTATGAAAAGTTTGGCTCCCCAAACAGACAAATTGGTTGTGTATAATTTCTTATAAACTTTGAAATCTATATTAAATTTAACACTTGCTTGTTTCTAGTAAGATCAATTGTTCTTTCAAAAAAGAAAAAGAAAAAGTAAGATCAATTGAATTTGGTTTGGATTTGTGGTAGAGGTAGTATGTATGAGAAATAATTTGCAAAAAGAGAATTGTTAAAGAAAATTAAATAATAATAATTTAAATAATAATAATAATAATAATAAACGATGATTTTAATTTTCCCAATCTCCAAAAGAAATATGCTTGAGATAGGTATAAATCAAGTACTTGTGCATTAGATAAATTGAAAATAAATAATAGGGTAAAAACATATATATTAATGAACATAATAATTGGCTTTAGTTGTGTTTTGGTTTAATTTTTCTCTAAGTATTTAATTTTGAAAATAATTCATTTTAGAAAAAAATAAAATTTTTGGTATCAATTAAAATAGATTTTGAAACAAAGTTTGTTTTAAAAAGTTTTTATCATGAGAAAAAATAAAAGATAATTTTTGTTTAATTTATTTTTTCTCTAGTCAATTCAAATAGAATGTTATTAAAAAAACTAGTTGTGGTCTATAGCACATCCGAGCATATAGTTAAAATGATTGGTTAACTCGAACATAACTCAATTAGTTGACATATAAATTAGTAATTCAAAATTTCATTCTTATTAAAAGAAAGTTGACCTAGTCTATATTTGAGTCTATTGGGTGATATCTTTCTTTGTTATTTCATGCCTTTTTTAAGAAAGATGTTTGAGAGTAGTTTCATGCTTTTGTGTTTATAAATAATTTATAATTTTCTTTTTAATAATTCTATGTAATAGGCACTTTAAAAGTTAAGAATTTAAAAAAAAATTAAATATAACAAAATAAACCAAAATATTTATAAAATATATCAAAATTTCATATTCTATCAATGATAAATATTGATAGACACATATAAACTTCTATTAGTGTGTATTAGTAATATGATAGACACTGATAGCAGTATAAAATTTTACTATATTTTGTAAATATTTTTCACAATTTGTTATTACAATAATTTTCCAAAATTAAAAGAGATTTTTTCTATAAAAAAAAGTTGGTCTTGAAATAAGAAATAAGAAACCAGGAAATCTTTTATCCCATAGTTTGATACAATTTATATATAAAAAAAAAAACTATAAATATGTTGGACAACTGCTTATGTAATGTCTCGTGTTTAAGAGTTAACATGAATGAACCAAGATCATATATGAATGGGAGGGTTCATGAACATACTTGTAATGTCTCGTGTTTAAGAGTTAACATGAATGAACCAAGATCATATATGAATGGGAGGGTTCATGAAGATACGAAAGTATGGTTAAAAAAGACTTAAAAAAAATTAAAAGATATTATCTATATCTACAAATTATATTGCACCTTCCTTTCAAGTGACAAACATGTGAGTGAGGTCAAAACATGCTGAAAGAATCGAGGTTGGTGTGTAGAATATTATTTTCATTTTAGAAAGTAGTTCAAGGCAAGCAAAAATGATGTAGGTAGATCACACGGAATTGTGGAGAATTGTCGAGACAATTAGGCGTGAAATCCATAGTTTGAATCAATTTTTAGTTTACTAATCTCAAATTTTAGTTCTGAGAAAAAAGAAGTAATCAAGAACATTTGATAACCATATGTATTGTATTTGTTCATTATATATGGTGCTTTTAACCTACAGACAGAAGTAGAGAAAGAAGAGCTTAGACATTCTCGAGAAGAGAAAGAACAATGGTTTAGGGAAGAAGAAAAAGTTAATGACCCAGAAATATGTTAAAAGAAAAATGTTACATAGGAAAAAATATAAACTAAAGTTAGAGTAAATTTCGAGTAGTTTCTCGGTCCTTCCTAGCTGAGATCGACGATCAATATATGTATGAAAAAAATTAACTTTGTCATCTTATATCCATATGAATTCATTTTTACTTTGTCGGTAGAATGTTCGTTAAAAATCATAATATCACCCTAGATCCATTTGGATAATTAGTACATCCATTTGGAAATTTAGATAAACGTGGAAACAAAAATTGGGAGCGAGATTTGAATGATTACGTAAGATTTGGGAAAGATTAAAAAATTTGGAGAAATTTTAAAAAGATGTAAGATTTGGTATAAAATTACATAATATTTGAAAATGTTATATTGAATCTTGTGTTCATCTTAGGCAATATATATTTCTTCGAGAAACTCCAAAACAATAGATAGTTTGGCTATGAGATTGAAAAAATTATTATTTTTTTTAAAATCTTGGTGGTCCATCTCGAATGGCAAAGAATAGAGAAAAACTATTTCAACAAGTTTTCTATACTGTGCTTAGCTTTTAAGAGCTATTTCTTACATTTTTCTCAAGGTATGCAATACTTGTTTGTAATCTACTCAGTTACTCAAACCACAATTTATCATCTAGAACTTTTTGTTTACTTTAAATTTGTTAGGAGAGCTAGAAAAGAAAAATAATTGAGCCATAAAAAAAGATGACGCAGAACAAGAAGTAAAAGTAGCCAATGAATGTGGTATAGTGTTGCAAGTTATAGCTAGAGGAATAATGTGTTAATTAGCAAATATGAGGAGAGCATGTTTGCCAAATGAAGCTTGAACGTCTTTTAGCCAAACACCATTTCAGAATAAATTAAATTTTGGTTTTAAATTGCCCGAGTCAATTAGATTCGAGAATGAGATGTTGAAAATCCAAGATCTCCAAAGTTGTTGAATGACTAGAGCAAATGCGATGCTAACTCGAAATGTGTAGGAGTTTGCAAAAGTCTCACATTCGGACCAAAAGCAACAACAATTAAGCCTTCAAAAGGTAGTGGATAATTGTATGAGTTTGAGTCTCCTAAAATTTTTTATGTCGTAATACAAATATATTCTTTAAACAGTTTAGTTATGCATAAATTGAGAATAAGTTCGATTGATTTATGTGGTTGCAAAAAAAAATGATATTCAAAGTACCATTATCTGTATGGTAAAAATTAGTAAAGAAAAAGAAAAAACTAAACCCGGACTAAATTAACCTACACCCATATACATATTATTATAATTCAAATTGAAATAATACGTACTACTTTAGATTCAAACTATTATAATATTTGCACCCTAAATGTAGATTATCTCTTACAATACAGATTAGAACAGTCTATCCGAAACGTAAACTCTTATAATTCAAAAACTAAGAATAATATAAGTATTTTATATTAGGTCTAAAGTAATATCTTTGTGATATTTTATAGACTAAGTATATAATAGAATAATATAAAATCAAAAGTATAATCATACATGAGAGAGACAAATGAGAAATTCCCATTCTTGTTTGACTTCCCCAAATCCTTGATATCCTCACCTAACCCCTCTAAACCATATATACAAAATTCAAATATTTATTAATAACAAAATTTCTCCTTAATTACTTAAATAATTTTATTTGTTGTTTTTTTAATATTATTATTTAAAAAAATATTTGGGATTATGATGGGGTTTGAAGATTTGAGTGCCATATAAGACCACCTCTCTTTTCATTGACTTATGTTTGCAATTCAAATAATTTCAAATTTTCAACCTCAAAGAGAAAGGAAACCTTTTTTTTTTTTTTTCCCAACAAGATAATGATAAGAATACTTAAAAAATGACTAAATAGGTAGTGGGTTTCTGTCTTTTCATTGAATTTTTTTTTTTTAAAAAATAGAATTTAATTTAGTTTTAGTTTTATTTATTATTATTGTTGTTGTTTTTAATTTCACCACCTAGTGGGGTTGACATGGATTTTGACTCTTTTTCATGAAACATTCTTGTGGTCATTATGTATTTATTTGTCCTTGGTCCCATCTATGCCTTATAATCTTGCTATATTTGAGGACCTTTTTTGTATGTCAAAATTTTAATTAAACAAAAAAAAAAAAAAAAAACATATAAAATCGTAGCTTGACATTCGATTTTAGGTTAAATCGTAAATTTAATTATTCTAAAATAATTAATTTGAAGAAAGTTGGAATTTTATCTTAGTAATTTGTAGTTCGAATTTAAATTATATAGTTCGATAAAATCCTCATACAAATCATAGAAACTACCCATGTATAACTCCTCAAGTTCAGCATTCCGATCAAAATTTAAAATTCGGACTCTACACTTGAGAGCTCCACCATATTTTCCTATATATATAACGTGCAACCTAGCAATGTTGTTTTTAATTTCTTGAAAACTTGCTTCCAAGAGAGAAGATTATCCCTACAAACCAACATGAGTCATTTCACATGTTTTACCCTCACTAATTACATATTTTTTAGGAAAGTTACCAAAAAGTCAAGTAATATAGGGTAGCTCCAACCTAAGCATGTTTCATAATTGAGTCACTGAATAAGGAACTGCAATATTGCACACCTTGTTTGGATAGATAATAACTTTAAATTTTCAAAGCTTTTATGTATCACAATTTCATATTCTTAGGATCTCTCTCATTCGAATGTGATCTCAATTCATTTATATTCATCTCTAACCTTTAAGCATTGCAATTCATGAGATTGTATCTCCCCTCATCAAACCTAGCTAGATTTTAGAATTTAAAATTATAGAAATTAAACTAACCAAATTTATAATTTAATTACATTAATTTTTTAATGGGAACCATAGGGAAGCTTTATGCTATTATAATAAATTATTATTTTCTTTAGATATTTTTTGTTTTCAAAGGACAGAAGTGGGAGGTGATATTTAACCACACAGATGAAATACATTAGTCTTTCTTCCTTTTCAAAATCAAATCATCCTTCAAAAGGACTTGACTAAACTGTTTGACTCAATATCCCCAATCCAACTATACATCATGAAATAATTCTAGAGCTGAAATCATTTTTTTGAAAAAAAAAAAAAAGATTATCAAATTTAAATTGCTAACAAAATCGATAAACTAATAATGATTCTATTCAAACATCTAAAAGTTTGTTTGATAATCATTTGATTTTTTATTTTTAGTTTTAAAAAATTGAATCTTATTTTCTTCAGTGGTTTGCATCTTTCTTAAACAAATAAATTAAATTATTCTTAACTACCAAAGAAAAACTATTTGTTTTTTCTTAGTTTTTAAAATTGAACCATTAATAAAAATTAGCTAGATGACAAATCAAGAAATTTAGAAATTTAGAGGTAGTATAAACGTTTATAGGGTTACTTTTTCTAAAATTTGAAAAGAAATACAAATAATTACCCAACATACCTAATATTTTAAAGATTATGAAACAAAACTAGTTTTGCAAATAATAATAATCAAATGGTTTAGTTGATGATATATCAAATGAGTTAATAGTCAATTTGGAGCTCAAAATGAGAATAATTCAATGATCAAACTTTGTACATAAATGAATTAGTGTGTAGAGATGTTGAGAGATGTGTCAAATGCCATACAAACCCTAATTTGTGGAGAATGAGTTAGAAATGGGAAATTTGGTGAGGAAGATGGAAAAAAGTGACTTCATGTTTGCATCATTAGCATGAACAAGGGATATATTAATCTATTTTTGGGGGCATCTCTATTATAATTTTATTTCATTTTAAAATTCTTTTAAAGAATATATCTTGCAGAAAGCAAAGAAGAAAATTTAAATAAATAAATAAAAGAAGGATATATAGTATTTATAGGAGCATTTTGAGGTTTTATTAATTTAATAAAATTGTTTGATGATGGAAATATGAATAGGAAGAGATGAAACTTATGGACCTACTTCCTTTTTTCTTCATTGCTCATCATTTATTCTCACTCTAACTTCACTCTCTCTCCTCCATTTTTTCTTTCTTTCATATAGTTATTGCAATTTGCATTATAGGGGAGAAATAATTTTCAAATTAATTTTGTAAAAAAAATTGTTTATAATGTTCTATTTTTCATTAAAAAAATGGATTTGTATATGATATGAAGTATGAAGTCACACATACATCTCCATTTACTCTCTATTGTTTTGAAGTTAATATTGATTAGTATATTAATTTATATGTATGGAAATATGAGCAAAAGACATCAAAAGAATCATTAAAAAAAATTGTTAATATAATAATATCACCGTATTTTAGGGACACTTTTTTTCTTGAGTTGGAAATTCGACTCTTCATACCTACACGTGTTAACTAACAACTAAAATGAAAGTTCGGATATATCAATCTATAATTGATACATATATTTTTTTATAATTGTTTTATTAAATTGCTAAACTTCTACAAATATTTAGAAACGAAGAGAATAAGATATTGGATATCAATCACGGATAGACAACGACATTTTCGAATATTAAAAAAGAGGGTAAGAAATTATCAAAGTAATTATTTTTTCCTTAAAAATTTGAAAAATGGAATTAGAAAACCCAATATATATATATCAAAGAATGAGATGTTCAACGTGTCCTTCAAGATAATATCTCTTTTGAGTTCATTATTCTTAATCGTATCTCAATTTATTTTAATTGGATCAAATATTCATTTTGGTTTTATAGACTTTGATATATGTTTTGTTTGTTTATTGACCATCGAGCTTTGATTTTGATTTTTAAATGTTCCTGAAATTTAAAAATGGTTTTCAAATGGATTTTCAAGTAAAGTAAACTTTTGGTTGATATAATAAAGTTGATATAATAAAAGATTGATGTTTGTTCATAAAGGATTATAAAATATAAAAAATAAAATAAAATAAATACCTAATCTATATTATCTACCTTATCCCCTAATTGTTTTTTCTTTATTTCTTAAGACATGAAAGCAATAATTCAAAATATAAAGCAAGAAATATAAAACAACTAAAAATAATTTTCTATGGATCTTTTATTTTATTTTAGTTACATTTGACAAATTCTTTTTTTTTAAATATTACTACACAAGTAAATTATTACGTAACAAGATGGTTTTATCATGAAAAATATAAACAAATAAGATATTTATGCTCTTATTTTTTTGGGCAACAAGATAAATAACAAAATAAATACTTTAGTTTCGATAAATAGCAAAATAATAATAATAATAATAATAATTATACAAATGACAAAATCAAAAAATTAATTAAAAATGAATAATATGAATTTAAAAAAATAACCTCACTTAATCTAAAAACCCAACGTTTAAATAAAGTATTTGAAGAGTTCACCAAAATTAAAAACCCACTCAAATCTAATACAATTCAAATTTCAAATTATGGCACCAATATCTCAAATTCGTTAGATTGCAAATACATATCCGACGCTTCCTATTATATTTCGATAAAATACAAAGTAATCGAAAAGTCAGCAATCCGACCATAACAATGCCAAATCAGGGATATTGAAAAAAATGTGGCATGTTTACAGCACATGCTTTGCTATAAAACTTATTTAATCGGTCTTGCTAAAAAACAAGAAAACACCCAATTTTACCATTTCCCCCCGATTCTCCAATATATTCACGATGGGTTGGCTTTGTTCTTCCTCGGTTAGACTTTGGGCCACAAAAGCCCAGATCTTGGGCTAAGGTCCAAGTACCCATTCCAAAGCTCACACCTATAAACAAATGAAAGTCGGCCCAATGGGCCAAATTTTGATCAAAATTCTTGATTTTAGACAATTGGACGAAAAATCAGAACAATTCAACATCAATCTAAAACTATTTGTAAATAGAACATATTTTTAAGAGAAATTTAAATAAGTTCTTTTTTAGCAATGTTGATTATGCAGGAGAACGAGAGGGCAAGGAGAAAGCCTTAGGAAAAGGGAGAGGGTGGAGAAGGAACATGTAGCTAGTAATTAGCAATCTTACAAAATCAATATTAAATTAACATAATTATATATAGTCACCAGTTTAATGTCTATGTCAGTTTACTAACGGTTCATGGACCATTTAGAACCATTTAACAAACATTAAAAAACTTATTAGAGTGAAAGTTGTTCTCACAAACTAACATGAGTCCTTTTAAGATGTTTTGTCCTCACTCACATGCATCCTAGGAAAATTTTCAGAAGATCACTCAACATAAAATTTTCTCAAGCTAAGCACGTTTAACTTTAAAGTTTTTATGATTGGGTCATCGAAAAGGAAGGTATAACTTGTTGGTATAAATAGTAACTTTTATTTCCTTTAAGCCTTTCTTAACCTTATTTTCATATTCTCAAGACCTCTCTCATTCAGATGTGATATCGGTTCATTCATGTCCTCCTCCTAAATGCGGAACGTTACAGAAACCAAATAGATGCTAAATTCAAACTTCATGGACTAAAAAGTATATTTTATCCTAGGTTTAAATAATTCTCATAATTATCACAATCGAATAATCCTAGAATTTAATTCATTAATGGATCTTTTCTATTCAAACAGTTAGCTTGAATTTTTGTAAAATAGTGCATTTGAAACAAACTTAATACTTTATTTATTATAACAGATTTTAGCAATTAAAAGCTATGATTTGAATTAAATAAAAAATCTAAATTCCAAGTATGAATAACTTTTAATGATTCTAAAACTCTAGAGTCAAAAGTAATCATCGTATGACCCGAAAGAATATCACTACAGTGGTATGATATTGTTTATTTTAAACATAATGTAACTCTCATGACTTTGTTTTTGGTACCACCTCAGAATGTCTTATTTCAATAGAAATAGTTGTTCTTACTTATACATCCATTATAATCTTTTTATCTAACAAATGTGAGACTTTGGTCGCATTCCAACAAATATCATCTGACGCTTCCCTTATTTGTGGACTTGAAATATGCGAAAGATCGAACAAGTGGAAATCAATATTAAATGAGGAGGAAACAATAATACAATTGGGGCTTGAACACAAGTTCTTCCTGAACCACCTATCTTGACACCATCTTAAATCACCAATTGACTCAAAATGTTAAGCTTGTGGCTGAAAATAATATCAAGATATATCCTCAATGATGTATACAATTACATTTTTCGTAAAGTATCCAAATATTTGGTTTTACTTTAATATTTAATAATATACATATATTTTTCCTCAAATATAATTTTAGTGTGTATTTTTAACTCTAAAACACATGCAACACACGTATCACTCAATTAGTACAAGAAAAGACACTATGTAAATATATTTTCAAAATTTATTAATGTTGTCCATAGGAGTCATCTTCTCTCTTTTATAAAAGTCAACCACAAAATGTTATGACTATTTTTTAAGATTTATTAAAAAGATATAAAGTAATTCATTTTAGTTCAATGAAATAAGAGATTGAACTTTTGACCTTTAAAGAAGAAAGATGATGTTAATGATCGTAGCTCAATTTGGCTATAATGTAAAAGTAAACATTAAAAAATACATATATACTAAAATAAAATAAAAGGTTAAAAAACACTAGTCTCTAAAGTTTTATCGAAATAACAATTTAGTCCATAAACTTTCATACGTAATGATTTAATCTCTATACTTTTAATTTTGTAACAATTTAGTCTTTAAACTTAACTATGTAACAACTTAGGTTCTATGGTAAAAATTAGTGTTAAGATCTAAAATATTTCTTGCATAAATAAACTGATAAATAAATTAGAGACTATATTTTTATAAATAAAAAGTCTACATATATAACAATAAAAATTAGCATCTAATTTTGATGATTTCTTTAACGGTAGAGCCTCGTTTCAAATTTAAAAGTATAAGAGCTAAATTGTTACGTACTCAAATGGAGAGACTAAAATGTTACAAATTGTAACGTAGATAGATTAACTTTTTACAAATTAAAGTTTACGGATAAAACTATTATTTTCACTTTTCAATGAAAGTTTATGAACCAAAAGTTGGTTTTAACCTAAAATAAATTCAAAGTAGAGAACCAAAACATGCCTATTATAACCATGGTATTTAAGAAGCCAAGGACAGTTAGAGTGAAAGCTTTAATTTAAGTATTGGCAGTAGAAGAACAAATGCTGATAAAAGAAACAGTAGTTTGTCTTTGTTTGTAGCAACCTCTCACTCTCACCTTATCTTCTTCCCCCTATCTTTTTCTGAAGTTTCTTCATCAAATGCATATTTAATATCCTTTGTAATGTTCTCTAACAAACCAACATTTACTTTTCTTTTTCCTCCTTTCTTACTGACATTTTTCTGCTTCTTCTTCTCCACACATACCCTACTCCTCTTTAATAGCTTTTCCCATTGCCCCATTCTTTAATTTGGCCAATACCCTTATTCGATTCCTCCGCCATTGCCGTTGCCGTCGCAGCCGCCACTGTCCCTTGTTAGTTACATGTACCCATCGTTTTGCAATCAATTTTGTGACTTTTTTTTTCTTTTTTTTTTTTTTTGATCTCTCGTAACGATCTGTGTGGCTGATTAGAAATTAATGAAAGAATGAAAATAATGTTAAGATGTGTGTCGTTTTCAATTAATGGAAGGAAGAGGTAGCAAGCCATTAAGCAATGTTGGATGTTGATAATTGACCAAGTTACACTAGCTTCATAAAGATATTTTTTCTTCTCTTTTGTACCATAGATATAGGTACGAACATTTCAACTACTAATCTGAAAAAAGAAAAAAAAAAAAAAAAGAACAAGAAGAAAGGAAAAGAAAAAGACGAATTATGGATACAATAATGGAGACGAAGTATTAGAAGTTTTATATTGAGCTTAAAGAAGAGTTGATGGAATCAAAATTTATCTGTCTAACGAGGGTACAATCTCACTGAAGAAAAGTTAAGCTTCAATGTCTTTTCATTGCCTTCTTTAGATGTGTCTAACAAAGGGTTTTTTTTTTTTTGTTTTTTTTTATATAGTGAATTATGTTTTTTTTACATAAATAAAAATTTAAAATAAATAAATTTTGGTCTTTTGCTTACGTCACCATTAGTGAAATTACTACTTTGATCCATGAATGCATAAATTAGAATTTCTGTTCACACTACTCGCTACACTACCCTCTCGTGGCTCCTTCTATTCTCCTTCTCAAATCACTTTTCTACAATAAAAAGTCTCATCGTGTAAACCCTAAATCCTAGACAAATATTAGTGTTCCTTCGGGTTCACTTGACAGATATGAGTGTTCCTTCGAATTCACTAGACAAATATGTGTGTACCTTCAAGTTCACTAGACTGAGATGTGCATTCCTACGAGTTCACTGAGATGTGTGTTCGTTCGGGTTCACTAAACTGAGATGTGTGTTCATACGAATTCACTGAAATGTGTGTTCCTTCGAATTCACTACACTAATATGGCATAGGGTATGTGCTTAATAGGAAGTTAACAATTCACCTAGCAGGCTCATTAGTGGATCTATTTTATATACTTACCTTTTCCATGTTTATTTTTTAGGCAAAGGTAGGAGGAAGCTGACGTAGGACAAGGACACATGATCGTGCCATTGGGGACCGTTATGACAAATGATTCCGTTGTATTTTATGATATGATGATTTCAGGATGTTGTGAACAGTTTTATTTTAAGCTTATGGAAATTTTCATGTTTTACCTAGAACCCGAACTGCATTAGTTTTACATTATTTTATTTATTTATTTATTTATTCATTGGGATTTCTACACAAAGATGTTTTATTTATTTATTTAATAAAATAATTTTAACTTTGCATGATTTTAGTTTTGAAATTATTGTTTTTAATTAAGTAAATACCTTAGCTTAAGTATTAAAAGCGAGTTGTTACACATCGATTCTCTCTCCTTGCCCTTCTTGTTTCTCAAAAAGAAAATTGGAAGTGATTATCTTTTGTGATAGCCAAAGTGCAATGTGCTTATCGAAGAACTAAACATACCATAAAAGAACAAAACCATAGATGTTCGTTTTCACTTTATAAGGGATACAAAAAAATTATGTGGAGAAAATTTCTCCCGAAAAGAATGTTACAAATGCAGTGACAAAAATATTGCCTTCACATAAACTTGAGAGCTGCTTAAAGATCCGTCAAGATTGGACGATTAGAGAAAATTCCGAGTGTTAAAACTGCCTTCCAACCCCCTCCAGATCCAAGTTTAAGTCTCATTCTTTACATTTCTTTTCAGATTATTTTTAGTCTCTCGTCAACAAAATTTTTGGATACGTCAATGTCTAAACTATTTATGACTGAAACTTAAAAGTGTGTAATAAAGATTTATGTAAGTAGCCTTCTATATAAGTGATAGATTTTCCATGTGCTATGTGAACTACATACCATTGACTATCACTGATAGATTTTATATTTGCAACTGTCTCTTTCTATTTGACTGGAGTTGGAAGAAGGTGTTAAATGAAGATGCTCACATAAGTATTGCTCCTTATTTTGTATTCTATTTGCTTTGACTTTCACTTATGAGCTAACTTGAAAAAAAAAATAAAGCTATTCATTTTGAAAACTTTTCATATTTACGATTTAAAATATAATTTAAAACTCTCTATATATATATATTACATTTTATATTTTTTAAGAAAAACATAAAACGAAAAAGATCGACATACAAGTTTACATGATTTTCTAATGTGTGTTTGATATCTTCGTTGATAGAGGGAAAAGATAATTTTATTGGAGATAAAATTTAAAATTTAGATGGGATTGTCTCTTTAGGTGAAAGAGTAGGAGTTACTTGAATTTGAATTGAGATTTACTATTGAAAAAATATTTTTCAAAAATGTCATTTTTATTTAAAATCTTTTGATGATAAAAACTATTTAAATAGTTTCTCGAAAGCTATTTTAAATGGATGACAAACATTTTAATTTTTTTTTTCTTTCAAAAATGTCTATATTTTTTAAATTTAAATCAAACCACTCTTAAATAGTGTACTTCTCAATGCGAATCCAAATGGTAAATATTAAATTGATCAATTCATTGCAATATTAACATTAGTTTTTTTAATCAATTTAGTCTCTATTTTTTGAAGTTTTATTTTTTCTTATATCCTCCAATTAAAGTTTACCTAGTATACCATTTAAGGACAAAAACAGAAATTCAACACACACAATTATTTCGAATAAGAGATCAAAACCTAATAAAGATTTATGTTTGGTTAGCCTCTAAAATAGGATTAGGCCAAACAAATAATATCTAATTTATATTTAATTATAATTTCCCTTTAACTAATTTATGTTTTCAATCAAAATAAATTGTCAACTTTTATATCAATAAAACTAAATACTACTATCTCATCCCATTCTTCTATACCCTCAAATAATTGTAGCTACTATGTGGAATTTATAATTAATACTCAACAAGTATTTTATGCTTAAACCTGCAAGAATACAAATGTGAAGCTCTTGAAATGAAATATATAAATAAATATAAAAAATATATACAATAATAATAAAAATTAACCCAAAGTTTATAGATTTTAGAACACATGCAAAGTAGTATATATGTTGTTATCAATGCATTAAAATAGGTTATTTTTGGTTTCCCAAAGTCCAATAATGTAATGCCATCAAAGTAAAGGCTCTTAGTTGTGTGCTTTGGAGTTTGCAACAAAAACTAATCCATTTGGTCATCAGACTGTTAGCTTAGGGAAAAGTTAGTATGCTTTTTATAAAGCCTTTACCTTTCTTGTTATTTTCAAATTCAACATAAAGCCCATGAGAGTTGAATGGGCACAATTTCTGGGTGGAATCATGACTTATGAACCCAAAATTCCCTCAAAAACATCATCCTCCATCATTTCTCATCCCAAATATAACTCTTATCAAATTTAAATAATTAACCATATAGTTTTTACATATATAATAAAATTTTAATCAAACTCTCCAACTCTCCATCAAATTCCCTATACTTGAAGTTCTTATATTAACCCTACAAATGTTATTCACTGTAATAACCTCTACTGGCTAATACACATCTATGGAAAAGAGAGGAACAGAAAGCTTTTTTTTTTTTTTTTTAAATTCATTTTTTACATATGGGAGAGAAAAGGGTCTAATATATCCAAATAAGAATTAGAAGCTGTGAGAAAAGATGAGAATTGCCTAGTACATTAGTACTAATTAATATGATCATGATGAGAAGATCCGTACAGATTATTTCAGAGGGAAAAACCAAGAGGGTACAATAAGCCATTGAAGAATATTAAGAAAATCGAGGAACTAATCTTGTTGGGACCATTGCTTATGACCAGGAACCCACTTTGGGCACTTAGGGCTGAAATAAGAACCCACAACCCTTGAGTTCAAAAGCTCAACAATGGGTTGAAACTTCACACACCTTGGGGTTTTGTACTGATTTATTGAAGCTCCCATGCTTATAGCATAATCCATCAGCTTATCAAATGTCCCATTTTCCACAACCTTGATTTCCAGTGGCCCGATAGACTTGTCTGATACTCGCCCCTGCCGGTATACGCTGTTTAACGACTCCTCAATCGTAAGACAACAATCTTCCAACACGGATGGCGGCACCGGTGTTGCTGCCCCCTCCTTCTGGTTTAGCTCCCAATATAACACGTAGTGACCTGGAATTGTTGAAGTGTTGGCATAGCTTGTGTACTCCGCCAATGTCGCCTCGAATGGCACTAAATGGTTCACCGAGTTCTTCACTGCGTTTTGAAGCTCTACTTCATCGGTTTTATCAGAATCGATGCTTAGAGCCACGTTCTTTCGACATATAAAGTTGAATTGTGGAGCTTTGTTTTTGAATCCCGCTACTCTTAAGATATCGCCCACTCGATAACGATAAAGTCCTATTCCAAAACATACCTTATTTAAAAACCCCACAACAAAGAAAAAAGAGAAAAAAAAGAATAATAACTAATTACCGGCGTAAGTCGTGACAACGAGCTCATATTCTTTACCGACTTCAACATCGGTTAGATCGACAAGTTGTTGCTCATCGAGGGAGTTGTCATCGTTGTTGTGGCTTCTTTCAACAGGAAGAAACTCAAAATATGCCATGGAAGGAATGAGAGTATAAGCAACTTCACTTGGTTTACAAAGAGGGTTAAGATTCACACCAAAATAACACTCTGAAGAAGCATACATAGTACAAACCAAAGGCAATCCATTGCTATAATAATCAAGCGTCGCAATATACTGCGACATTGTCCCGGTAACAATCACATCCACGTATTTCGTATTCGGCCACAACCTTGTAATAATTCCCTGCCACCATCCCTTGCAACACTCTCCATGAATATAATCTGCTAACTCAGGATCCGGCCTACGTAGCACCGACGACATCACTGCATCACGAACCGCCTGGTCCGTGATCTGGGAATTCAGGGTCCCAGTGCGGATATCGTGGCAGAGAAGTTGCCAATGCTTTTCAAGAAAGCGAATAGCACGAATGAAACCAGAGGCAAAAACAGCACCGACGCGAAGAACGTCGAGACGATGACAAAGACCACAGAGCAATTGAGCGTACATGCTTTGATAGGAGTCAGGGCAAAGAATGGCTTCATTGGGGCTGGTGTAATTGGTGTAAGGATCGTAAGGACGTTCCTTAAAATGAGAGCTCTTGTAGTAGCTAGTTAAAACGGGGCGAGCCAGTAAGCCACCAGGGGTTTTAGCCTCAGCTTTAACAAACAAAAAGTACATTCCTTTACCCTTTTCTAATTCAGGAACGAATTGAGTCATCACAGGCATCAACAAGCTATACAACAATGATCGTCTCTCCAACTCCTCCTCAATCGTCGGCATCAACTTTCTCTCCCCACCCGAAGTGCCAGAGCTGCAAAACCAAATATCCAAAACATGAGATCATAATATTCCACGAAACAAAAACTGAAACAAAAAAGAATCTATTGTCAGCATGTCACGTCGTTGGTTAAACCTGGTTAAGAATTCAGAGATGGGAGAGGAGCATAGAATAGGGGAGAAGTCGCCATTAGCGATACGAGAGACGAAGGGTTGGATTTGGTCGTAAGAGACAAGAGGGATGGAGGTTTTGAAGGTGTCGGGAGAAGGGCGACCGTAGAGCGTTAAGTACTCAGAGTTGGAGTTGCGGGAGAGAATTTGTGAGAGGACTTGGCGTTGGACAAGGGCAGCGTTGGTGGTGACATCTTCAATGAATTGAAGAATGGCTTTGTTTTTTTGAACAAGGTTGTAATTTTGAGTACTTGGTTTTGGTGCTTCAGGCATTTTTCAAATGAATGAATGAATGAGGAATGAGAGTTTGTTAGGAGAAAGAGAGGAGACAGTAAGGATGAGGGTTCTGCGTGTTGGGGAAAAAGAAAAGGGAGAAATGGATATTTATAGAGAAATTAGATGGCAGCTTTGAGTTAGAAACTAAACAAGCATTACATGAAGGGCACATTTGTAAAACCATATTCCCATTTTCTTTTTCTTTTTCTTATTTATTTATTTATTTATTTTTATATATTAATAGAATTACTGTTTAGGTCTTCTTTGGTGCTTTTCTATCTAATCTTTGTGGGTCTTTTTCTCTCATTTTTAAACAATTTTGTTAATACTCTCTTATCATTTGCTTCTCTCACACGTGTGCTAAAATTATTTTCAATTGTCTACCCATATTTGGCCCTTGCACGTTCAAATTATAATAGTTTGTGTTTTCAACAATTATAAAAGAAAAATAATCATAGTATTACGGTTTTAAGTTTACGATCTTTGTCATAGTTTTAACTATTTGTTACTATGTTTACGTTTTTCTATTTATACTAAAATAGCCCGCTCCCAAAATACATACTATGATAAACCAGACTACAATAGTTTGCACTCGAAATTTTGTTACTATATATATTAGCAAATTCTACCAACATATTCATTTTCAATTTATTATTATTATTATTATTGTATTTGCAATTTTCACTTCTCTCTACACACTGAAAATAAATATATTGCCAACTTACCACATCTTTAAAGCTTTTATGTGAGAAAAATGTTTAACACTTTAGAAAAATTAAGACCTTTTATTGAAAATTTTGAAAGAAAAAAAAGAAAAGAAACATACAGACATCAAATTGATATTAATATAAAATCTACCTAAGGTAAAAATGTTGATTTTGTTAAAGCAAAAGGGTAATTTTGGATTTCCACCCTAACTAAGAGAGGAAGAAAGATGGTGAGATAAATATTTTTCTTTTTCATTCCCTAATTTTGGTGAGAAATGAGAAGAAAACCTTCAATTTTCTAAGTGGATAAAGTGTAATTTTGTTTGGAATTTACTCTACAATTTTCTCTAAACTTACATTCATATTTAGTATTTATCTTAATTTTCAACCCTAAAGTATGGGTAAGAAAATAGTAAGAACAATATGCAATCTATGAAATGAGTTGTTTTATATCGATATCAATTTATCATATCGTTGAGATTTATGATAAATGAAGAACAAATATGCATATTAAATGTCCCAAATGTTTGAAATTCTATTTATAGTTTCGTGCCATAAACATCCATTATTAATTATAACTATTTTGATTAGTTATAAGATTTAAAGTTCATACAAAGGAGGATGGGTTTATTAATTTACAACTTGTATACCAAGTTTTTTATTTCAGTACAATAAAGCACTAGACCTTGAATATCCCATACTCGAACACAACGCTACTATTTAGCATATTAAACTAAGGTCAAGGAATCAGAGAAGATCATAACACGAAACAACTCAAAACGTTCTGTCAATCGAAATCCTTCTAATTATTGAATAAGCAACCGTTGGTACATAAATTTAAATAAATATTATTACTTGATTTTTATATCACATGGCAAACAAATGATAAATAAAAATGAACAACTAAAAAAAACTAAATGAAAATGATAAATACAAAATTTATTTTTATCAATTGTATCGGTCTAATTTATTGATTTGTTTTTTTTTTCTTTCTATTTTTTGGTTTTAAAAAGACTTGTTTTTCTTTTGGTATCTTTTTTTGTCATATTAAACCAAATCATTGGGTAATAAGTAGCTATCCAAATTTAAAAAACAAAATTATAATTTTTTTGAAAAAAATTAAAAAAATGGTAAAAACTATTTGTAAAATATGATAATAGTTACAACTACACTCTTAGACTTTTAAGATTAAAAATTAAGCCCTCAAACTTATCCAAATTTTAAAATTAGGAATAAAACTTACATGATTGTATAAATTGTACTAAATTTAATATTTTTAGAAGTTTATAATTAGTTTAATTGTTGTTATTGAAAATTTGAAGGTGTAATGAAACCAACACCTTCGTTCGAAATGGTTTTTGCAATTTGTCCAAAAATTAAAATAAGATAAAAATGGTTAAGAAAAAAAAAAATTTCTTTTATATTTTCTGTTTTCAGATAAAGAGGAAAAAAAGAAGAAAAAAAAATCAAACCGGCAATATCCGGTAAACACGCAGTGCTTGTAGCGGTTACATGCGTGCTTGTAGCGCGGGTGTCGTAGGAAATACCGGCAGCGACTTCATTATTTATGTTTAACGCTAGCGTTACTCTATGTGTCTTTTCCCGTTAGCCGTAAAAAAAAAATTAATTAAATAAATAAATAAGGGGGGAAAGAAAAAGACGGCGTTAAGTAAAAATAAATAGAAAAATAAAAATAAAAATAAAAATAAATTAAATAAAAAGGGTTAGGAGATTTGGAGTGAATGAAAGGCGAGAAAATGAAAGGAAAGAGAATAATAGTATGCGTTGTTGTGTACGGTAGTTAACTGGGGAGTTCCTTGTTGAAGTATCTATGTGGGACCACCCAGCTGTCAACCTAACTTCTATGGTTGACACGTGCACGATTTTTCAAAATGCCAAGACTGTGACTTCACGGTTCCCTTCACCCTCCACTCAACATAAAATCGTTCCATTTCCTCGCTAAAACATCGCTCCCCAAATTACACACCCATCATTCATTTTGCCTCTTTTCACATATATGAACAAACTTCCTTTTTTCTTTCTTTCTTTCTTTTTTTTTTTTTTAAATTCCGTTTCAATTTAAATGTTTTATTATTATTTTTTTAAAATTTTAATCTTTATACTTTTAAATAAATTTAACATTTAGTCTTCAATGCTTGTTTGTCGTTATTATTTTTTTATAATAATTTTATAATAAATTTTGAAAATACATTTACATACAAAGATTTTCAATTAATTCGTGTAGATATGACAGGTTGAGTTTAAAATTTATTACAAAGTCTAAAAATTAAAATTAAATAAACTTTGAAATATGGCGATCAGAATGTTATTTCAACCAAATATGTTGAAACAATATGTCTAAATATAATATTAATAATTTTTATGTAAGAAAATATATTAAAAAAATTATAGTAAAAGGACTAATAAATAATAATGAAAAATTGTAAAATGATGGATGATAAACTAGAATAGAGACAAGATTTAATATTTAATAAAAAAAGAATAAAATGTAAAATTTTAAAATACATTAATCAAACAAGTTTATAGGGAGTAGAATAGTATTTTAACCTAGTTTCTATTATCTATTAATCTTCTCAGAATTAAATTGTTGCCATTAGGTTTGCTGTTAGTTCTAGAAAATCATGTAACCTTCCACAACTCAAAAGATTAATAAATAAATAAAAATAATCGAGCTTCTTCTAGAAATATCATTTATTTAGCTTTTTTTCCCATAAAAATATTATTTGGAGGTGTTTCATGAGCAGATTTTAGTTGAATTAAGTTGATAATTATCATAGAAGATGAGTAATTGAGCCAATTGATGCGAATAACTAGTAAAAAATAGGTAAGTTGAATAACAAGCCTAGTTAATCATTGGTGAACCAAACGGGTAGTAGAGTGTTTTACCATCAAACCCAACTCAACTTGGAAGCCAACTTCCTCAAGCATGTAATCTTTTCTTGCTTTCCCTTTTTCTCTTCCTTTTTCGTTAAAAATGGGCGGTTTAAACCGAAACTGACCGGACAGTTTAAGCAAATATTTTTTGGTAAACAGTTTTGGAATTTTCGATTTTGGCAGTGGTTTTTAAGAAAAACCTATTCCGTCCGACCGATGTTCACCCTAATTACTTTTAAAGTAGACTTTTTCATTAACGGTTTCTTCTTGATAGTTTCAAAAGTGGATTGATCTTACTATATATAATATTACTACTACTTTGAATGTCTTCAGAATTCAAAAATATGAACAATGGATTGAAATTAAATAATTAACAAATCTCATTTTCACAAGGAAAAAGTGCTTTAACTTTTAAACTTGTGGTAATTAAATAATTGTACTAAATTATAATTAAATGCTCATACATTATCTTTCATACTTTACTTTTAGTTATCATAAGTTGTGGTTTATACCAAATAAAAAGTTTTAGAATCTACTTGGATTTTTAAGAGTTTATAAACATTTTTTTTACTTTATAAACACTTACTTAAATACTTAAAAAAAATCATACCAATCACATTTTTTTAAGTATATAATTCACTTTAACCTAGGTAAAAAAATTGATTTTATTTTTATTTAGAATAATATGATGTTCCAAATAAAGTTAGAGGATCAAACTATCTAGTATATACCTTTATAGACAATAATTTATATTTTATTAACTTAAAATTATCCACATAAATATTTTATGGTCAAATTAATGTAATAATTAAGAGAATGATTAGAGGGCAATACATATTTAAAATGAAAACAAAAAACACATAGCTGGAAGGCAAAAAGGCTTGGATAGTTGTTATCTAGTAAAATGTGGAGCCAATCCTAGGGTGAATAGATTGAACTTGACTTTATTAGGCTATGTAAACATGAATTTAATTAAAAAATAATTTAAATAAAAAACTCTTACACTCCAAACATTGGACAAATTTAAGTGGATATCTAAATAGGGTTAATAAAGTTTTCAAGAATAATTATTGGTGATGTTTAGCCAACTTTTTATATTCACAAACAAGATAAAATTGCTTGAAAATCAACCATCATTTTGAAGGTTTGTTTGTACTTTGGAGATATATTAATAATGGATTAATTAAAATGCACATCCCAATTCAAAATTTCACCAACTTTTAACTTATAGGTTATTTTTATTTATTTATTTATTTATTTATTTTCATTGTAGCTGTGCTAGACTGTTCATAAATAAAAAAAATGCTTTCAAAGTGAAAATGATTAAAATCATGTTTCCATTAATTAATCATGATGTCAATCTTATTAACACAAGGTGCAAACCACACAAATTTTTAAAATATCAGAAATGTATAATTACTTGGTGGATGTGTTGTAATTAAGGTTTTTTTTTAAGGACGTGTTGCAATTAAGTTGATGTATGACTTAAGATAATTTTAAATCACTATTAATCTAAAAATTTAAATTAATGAGTTATAATAAATGTAATAATAGCGTTGTTCTTTACTTGAAGAGTTAGAAATTTGTAAGAGATTCAAAGTGAAAACTCTTATTAAATAGAAGCAAATGACATTATATGGATCCGAACATAGTATCTCATGATCTGATATCGTTTCTAACACCTAGACCCAAGATTCAAACCAAAATTCAAACTCAAATTTCGTGCATGCATAATGACTTTGGAACACTAGTCCTTCCAGCGCGACCGTATAATCTTAATTATCTTAAATTGCTTGTGAGAGTGTAACAGTTGTCCCTATAATGACACTTGTTCTTTTGTCATACTTTGTGTGTCTTCACTCACATGCATTTTCTCAAGAAAATTTTGTATATATCACCCAAAGTATAGAATCATTGTCCTAACAAAGCATACTTGATTTTTGAGTTCTTATTATTGGGTGAAAAGGAAGATGTGTCTTCTTAGTATACCTACATAGTTATTTGCCAATTCTTTTAAGCCTTTCTCAAACGATAGTTACATATCTATTCTTATAGTACCTTCCTCAATTTGATGTGGTGTGTTGGTTTTCATGTATTGATCTTTTGAGTCTAGTCGAGCACTAGAAAAAGAAAAATGTATTATTTGGAAATAAATAGCAAAATATTTTATTTATGTATCAATCAACATAACAAACAAAAATGTTTCATTTGGAAATGTAACCTAGGACAATTTCCAATCCTTAATATAATCCATTTCCCGACAATTTTACTATTCCTTTCTTGAGATAACTTCAAATATTAGTTTTTTAGGCTGTTAAAAATATTTACAAATGAAGCAAGATAACACAATCTATCTATGATAGAACTGCGATAGACTACTATTATAGATAGACACAGATAATAGTTATCGCAAATAGATTATAATATTTTGTTATATTTGTAAATATTTGGTGTTGTTTGTTTTTAGGTTTGATTTGGTTTAGGGTTTACTAATAAGCTAGAGGGAGAGTTGGTTTGGTTTGTCTCTGTTTTTTTTTTTATGATCCATGTTGTTCTGTTTGATGGTCTCTGCAGCTGTCATCATTTGGTTTGGTGATTGGGCTATTCGTGGACGTTTTGTTATTGTTGCCTTAGTATGATCTCTTGTCACTTTTCTATTTGGTTTTGCTTTTTAAAAATGTTGTATTGTCCTTATTATTGTATGGACTTTTCTTGCTACAATGGTTATTGTCAGTATATTTTTTTTTTATATTGTTGCTTAAATGCACTAGGGTGTATCGTGTGCGGTCTTAGAAAAATAAAGTTTAGTCAAAGGGGGAGTTTGTTGGTTCTTTGATTTTGGTTAAATATACTTGCTTAAGATTTTTAACCCCTTAGTTTATGGATTTTCGTGTAGTTCTAGAATGTGTTTCAGAGAAATCGTGTATCAGCAATTGTTATAGAATTTGTTGTTCCTTCGGATTATTTCTTTCCGTATTTATCATATTTTGTAGATTCTTTCCCTTGTTCCGTTGTGCTATTTATGCTCCAAAACCCTCCTTTGCTAGGGTGGCGGCATATGTTGTCTTATTGTTTTGATAACAAAGGTTCAACAAAGTTCTTTCGATATTCTGTTTAAAGCAAAAAATAAATTCTTTGAGTGAGGCGACAAATTCTTCAATGTGTTTTGTACTGAGATTGCATCTACTTCATGGAGTCTTACACGCAGCTTTAGGTGGAGCCTTAAGTCAGATCTATTGTGTATGAATTCTTAACCTTAGGGGGAGCCAAAGGTTGTTGTAGTGAGAAGGGAGCTCATACACTTAGGAGGAGCTTAAGTTTCTCAAGTGAGGGAGTACACATGTAGAAGAAGGAAAGATATCTTCAAATGAAAGGGAGTCTCACACGCTATGAGGGGAAGCCTAGGTTTTACTCTATTAATATCTATATACATAGGGGGAGCCTAAGTCCAAACAAGAGGCAGTCTCTCATCTAGGGGAAGCCTAGAAGTTTAGATAAGTTAAGCTCTATGGTTGTCACTGTAATCTTCATTAACTACAGATAAAACTTAACTTTTTTATATTATTGAGTTATCTTTCTTAGGCACACTACCCTCAATCGTAGGTGATGTATCATCGAACTGCGTTACCAACTTTTGTGTGTTATTTATATTTCTCTATTTGTAGATTTACTCTTTGTCTCTATGATTGCTAGGATGTGTCGTGTGACATATATAGTAAGTGTGAAAGAACCACGTTGTGAAATTTTAGAATGTTATGCAAACTTGAGTGAAGAGTTGGTAAGTTAAATATTCTAACAATTAACAAATTACTAAATATATTATATACACCTATAGAAATAAAAAATGAAACATTATCACCGAGGCGAAGATGGAGGTATCATTTGGAAAACATCCTCGACTATGTAAAAGTGGAGAATTCTTAAGTAAAATGTCGAAGAGGTTGTACTGAAAATTGGAAGTAAACATCATCGAGTAGGTGTCCTGAAGGTTGAGGACGAGGAAGAGGTGTAGGTAGGTCATTGATTACACCCTCCCATCAGAATCCACAAAAAAAACTCATATGAATGTTGAACCAGAGACAAATATGAATTTATAACTTAATCTAACAAAGTGTTTGATGAAGCTTGAATCATTGGTAGAGTGGGAAGTTGGGTTGATAGTTAAATTAATTTGAAGGAAAAAGACATGGTTTTGGAGCTAATAATATTGATCCAACTAACTAAACAAAGAAAAATTATTGCATCTTCTTTCATTTGAAGTCAACCAAAAACATGTTGTGAGAGTAGCAAAAAAGAAAGCAATATTTGCATGTATGTATACCAAAATGTTTCCTTACCTAATTTTCTTTCTCTTAACAAGAAATTGCTTTCAATTCTCAAATACCCTCAATTTCCTCAAGTCAATGTTAGGCAATGCCAAAGAAAATATTAAACACCACCCAAAGTTCTTAAAATACACCAAAACTTCCTAACTTATAAGAAAATATCACACACCGCCAATTTTTCATACATACAGCTTTCAGATCAAATTAAGCAAAATTCAACTTATTACATATAGTATGTAGCAATTAAAAGTTATGTGGTTTGATTCTCACCAAGTAAGACTCAAAATTATTAAGAAGGAAATAATATTACTGGAATTTGAACACAAATCCTACTCTAATACCATATTAAATCACTAATCGATCATGGCTAGAGTTTAAGCGGATGAGTTCAAAACTTTGACAATGATATTTAGTAAAAATTATTTATATTCTTTAAAACCTAGTTATTATAGTTTAGGTAAAATAATATTAAAAGAGTATGTAACAATGAAAAGATTCAAGAAGGTGAATGAAATTCAAATACTATAAACACATCCTATGAATTTGGAAAATCGTATTAAATTATAAACGCTTTAAATTTGATTATACAAACTCTATTTATTTTATTTTATTTGTATTTTATATACTAAGAGTACAATAAGAATATGAGTTGTACAAAAGTTTGGAGATGTGATTTTGTAATTTGAGATGAAAGAAAAAATTTATCTGATTGCAATAATTTTTTACATTAACTTATTTATTTATTATTATTTTTTTTTTGGATTTTGATTTTTCTTTTAATTTTAAAATTTATTGTGTAAATTATTATGTTTCCCATTTTTTCATTTTCTTTTAATTTCTTAATTATTTTGATTGAATAAAAGTGTGAGATGTTAATTCCCCACCATATCTAGATATGAATGGATCTCACTAATTCATCAATAATTTTAGGCTAAAAAATAACTTTCATTCTAACCTATTTACAAATTCTCGAAAACTTCACTTTATAACTATGTAATCTCTATACATTTCCAATTTTGTAACAACATAAGTACTTCCAATAAAAGCGATTTAATCCTTATTATAGAAGATTTTGTGAAGTTTTAATGGACAACAAAATTTTTCTATGGATGTAGGTTGAACATGATGTCTTTATATTGTAATATATTGTAATAATAATAATAATAGGGAAAAAAAGAGTAGTAGAGATTTGTTTGTGCCATGTGTCACTGCCCTGTCTATTTGGCCACTTGAGGTTATTGTTAGGGTTTGGGGAAGAGTTATTGCCACTGTTTCTCCCTGTTTGAATTACTATATGAATTATTGAATAAGAAGTGGGAAAAAATAAGATTTAACAATAATAAAATGCATGAATGGATAGAGATGCAAGTAATTTAATGTTGAAATTGTTTTTGCACCTGAAAATGACCCTATTGGAAAATTTAGAATACAATAAAATAAAATAAAATAAATAGTTAAATGGAATGGCATTGGCCCTCCCTCACCCAAGTGGGAGCTTTGTGCTTGGGGTTGGCCCAGGGTTTTGGGGAATGTTGGCTCTCAAAGATAGAGACAGAATTTTTGTATTATTTATTTATTTAATTTATGATTATTATTATTAATATTATTAGAGAGATTGGTGAGTATATGTGGGAGACAGGAATAGTAATGCAAATCTTTGACTCATAAATGGAAAACTATATATTAATTTAAATATTTCCCCTTTTTAAATCATCTATCGATTTATGATTTAAGATCTCTAGGGGAAATGATAATATCTTAGATCCCCATATTTTTATTCTTTTTTTTTATATTTATTTATTTGAAAATTTTCATATTTCCTCATCAAAATTACTCCTTCCTCATTTTTATATATTTAATAACTATTATTTACTGTCATCAATTCATGACTTGAAAAAACTATCATGCATTTCGAAAAATTTGAAAATCGGAAAAAAAAAACACGTGTTTTTTTTTATTATAATGACTGCTTTTTTTCTCTCCTCTCCAATGATACTACTGTTCTTGTGTCATGAAATGTTCATTGTTTAAATTTCTCAATCATAATTTTAATTGAAATATAAAAAAAAAGTTTTTGAAATTTAACATGGGTTTTCAAAATCATTTGGTAGATATATATATATATATAAAATGTTGCTTTTTAAAAAATTGGAGTGTTCCATTATATAATTAACAAATCGACCCATGTTGACTTTTCAACAAAATATATAGATAGCTTCATGATTCGGGAGAGACTGCAATAACTCTGTGTTCAAACACTAAATTATATTTTAATTTCGTCATTATGTTAATTAGGTTATTAATTAATTAGACCAAAAGTGTTAAGTGTTGGGAAAGTAATGTTGTTTTTTTTGGTTTCCTTTTGTTTACAAAAGGGTTGTGTAAAAGTAATTGGATTAATTTTTAGTACAAACTAGAAAAAGAGGGACTGTATTATCAATTATTACTCTTGAGCTAAACTCGTTTTGACAATTAAATTAATGGATCAAAGGATTGTTTTTATATTTGGTCATGATTTGAATGAAGAATAAGGGTTTGTATAGTAGGAAATCGAAAACATAAATTTGAAATCAAAAGACGATCCAATTAAAACAAAGTTGTATTTCATGATTTTATATATGTATTTGTTAGTAGATTCATAAATTGAATTCTAATTTAGATATTTGTTTAAAATGTGTTTTGATGTTATATTTATAAATCATAAAACTTATTGTAAGTGGTCACTAAATATGGATTTCATCACTACTAGTTTTGGCACTATAATTCGTAATTCTTCTTGTTTTGTACTTGAAATGTCGAACTCTCCATCTAGGAATCGATTATGAACTCCTGTTACATAAAATCTTCGCGATTTTGAAAAGAATCAATATTTGCACGAGTTGGATCACAAAATCCTAAAATAGATTTCAAAAACATAACTAAAATTGTTTGCCTAAAGCATTTACTGGACTGACTAATGAATTTGGAAACATAAAACTTGAATTTCAATTGTCAATCAAACATGCCTTGAAGTTCTTAGACCTTCTTGTGTGGTAATGAATCTATCTTTGGGTTTAAGGTATAATGAGAGTGTCATGTATCAACTCTAATTAAGATCTTCGTATGTATCTCCTAACCCTCCTTATCTTCTAGGATCTTGCAAAAAAAAAAAAATAAATAAATAAAGTTAACAAGGGCCAAAAATATAAACCAAACTATTAAAAAGTAAATGATTGTAAATGACAAAACTCAAAATATTTACAAAATATAGCAAAATTTCAAGTTCTATCAATGATAATATTCCATTAAAACTAATTTGTGAAAGAAAGTATCCGATACGTTATAATATTCTTAATATGGATCAATACTGACTCTTCTATCTTATTTTTATCCTAAACAAAATAGATCGAAAATATCGAATCAATTAAAGACATGTATATATCTTCGACCAAAAGATATTGAATCCTAAATACAACTAATTGAGTAAAAAAAATATATATATTTCTTTTTACTCTCCTTAAAAAGGACATATCTAGAGAAGAGATTTTACAATTTCGATGTTTTATTACATCTAAGTTGATATCTCACAAATTTCATGCGAAAAATAAGTGCTAAAATATTTAATTCTCTCCTCCCAATGAAACTAAAATACTAATTGACAAAAATTAACTTAAAATTATTTATCATTTTTCCCAAAGAGAAAAAAAAGGGTATTGGGCATAGTTTTAAATTCAATTAATAAAATTAAAAAATTAAAATCCCTACAAAACAGAGAGATACATTGGTAAATGTTCTCATAAGTCAAAACCTAGTACATCAACTTTACATTAAAATTTATAATTTAACCAAAGTTGATAAACTATTTAATTTCAAAGTGTTGAATTAGGATTTCAAACATAGAGACACTTTAATTCGTGGAAACCAATAAAGGATGTTATTAATTAGCAGCATGTCGTTAAGACAGGATCATGCCTTAATTAATGCGACACTTTGATTTAATTAATAATTATTTGTATCATACACAATTTCACTTGTCTTCTCCATCAATTGGTTCTTCCAGGATTTCAAATCAATAACTTAATTCTTTATCTTTTTCACTGCCTATCTACTTTATATCACATGCAATATAATAACCCTAATTAACTTTTCTAATCTTTCTCCTTTACTAAATAATTTATTATCTCACATGCAACCCCATTTATTTATTAATTATTTAATTTCTCTTTTTTCTCAAATCAGGTCCAATTATGAAGTTAAACAAGGTGATTAGTTGGCTGGTTTTTGTGTATTACAACACAATCCGCAGCATAAAAAAAAACTATGTTCATATTGATCGACTTTAGATTACAATTAAATTAGAATTTATAGACGACAAAACATAATTAGGGTTTATTGTGTTCATGTGTAGGTGTCTAAAGTTTAACTTTCTAAAAGGGTTTGATTTCAAACGAGATGACCCTTTTTTGTTTTAAAATATAATTATAGGATAAAAAGTTTGGTATTTGTAAATTGTTGAGAAAAGATCATGATCAAAGTATACTTTAAAATAATGTCTCTATTTATGTATATAATCAGTGTTTTTCACCTTTATGTGGCAGAATCTAAAAATAAATTCAAAAAGGTGAAACAATATATATTGCTATGACTTGTGCTCGTTGATATGTGGTGACAGTAAGTTGCGAAAGAAATATTGGGACTAATGTAATCTACACACATTGTTTTATATGTACTGAGCACTAATTCCTTGGGCTAAATATCATTTTATGTTTCTATATATTTTATGATCTCCATAATATCATAAATGTTTTACACTTTACCCTCCTGATGATATCAATATATACAATCTAATAATAGACGACTAAAATAGAGAATATTTACGAAACATATATGGAATATATTTACAAATCTTGTATGAAAATATATTTTCCGATGCCCTCCCTTAAGTTGGAGCATGAGAATCACAAATGCCCAACTCATGAAGAACTAGAGAAACTTGTTTTTCTAAAGCCTTCGTAAAGATATCTACAACCTTTTGGGTCAATTGGTGATTTAAGAATATCATCTCCATAACTTTTGAGGTTGTAATTGTGGTTGTTTAAGTCTCGCTTTGAGTAATGATTTTGTTTTTAGGTTTCTGTTATTGAAATTTACGTTTATTTTCTTCTAAATTCCATAATGTGTTTCACATTATTTTTTGAATAAACGCTTGAATTCATAATCAAAATTTACAACAAAAACAAATATTTAAGAGTTACTTTTTTTTTTTTTTAGTTTTCAAAAGATAGTTAGAAATTTGGTAACAAAGCAACAAAAACTTTTAGTTAAATGGGGTTTATAAATTTAATTTTTAGAAACCAAAAACTAAAAGAAGAATTATTATAAATGACAAAATTGTTGAAAATATTTACAATTATAGTATAATTTTTTAATCTATTAACAATAGACGCTGAAAAAACTTCTATCAATGTCTATTAATCACTAATAGAATTTTATCGGTATCTATTTTTGATAAATTAATAAATTTTATTATATTTTATAAATATTTTGGTTTATTTAGTTATATCTAAAACATCCCAAGCTAAAAATTAAATCAAGCAACCCATAAATATTAATGAGGATATTATACAAATATCACACCAGACCGTAAGAATTTTAAAGAAGACTTTGTTTCTAAAATGAAATAGTTTTAAGCTCCTTTCATAATTATTTGATTTTTTTATCCAAATTAATATAAAAATCAAAATAAAAACAAATTTTTTCCGATTTCAAATATTGGTTTGGTTTTTTAAAATAATTCAACAAAGAAAAATAACAAAATAAAAAACTTCATAGACAGTTAAAATATTGTCAATTAGCTTAATTGTATTTTTAAAATAAAAAAGTTACCAATCGTACGAGATCTTAATAGGGTTCCTTGCATATATAGAAAAATGAGATTAAAATATTGAAAAAATAGTAAAACTTAAAGCTAATGACAAATATAAAAAAATCTATCTTCAACACATATAAAATGTCCTAAAGGCCCATTAGAATCTATCGGTGATAGGCTTTATCAGATATAAAATCTGTTCATATAAGTCTATCGATAATAGAATCTATCAGTGAAAAAAATCTATCGTTGATAGACTTCTATCACTAATAAACAACTATCTAGATATGAGCCTATCATTGATAGACTTATTTTTCAACACTAATTGCAAATATAGCAAAGTTACCTTCAATAGTAGAAATTGTCCTAAAAGCCCATCGAAGGAACCAAATTTCTAGTTTTTGAAGTCTATCATTGAGAAACTTTTTGTATCATGTCTACCATTGGTACCACACTATTACTAACAAGTCTTCATCACCGATATTTTTGTAGTACTATTATAATTCTATTAAGAGATTATAATAGTCTGACAATGATAGTACACTATCACCAATATTTTTATATCAATGATGTGAGTCTATCAAATAAATGTAATAGTGTAGCAGTAATATATAGCACACTATCAATGATAGACCTCCATTCACCAAATTTTATTGGTCTATCAGTGATAGATCTTTATGTTCGATAAACTTCTATTAGTGAAAACATATTAGCTTGATTCCAATTTTTTGTTTAGTTAATATTATAATGTATCGATATACATTATATTAATTGTTTATCCACTATTGTTTCTATCATTGGATAGAAGTTTATCGAATATATAATTGTCATTAATAACTTCTATCATTGATAGATTTTGCTATTGTGATAGAAGTATATCATTGATAGACTTCTTTCATAATGGAATCATATTTTGACATTTCAGAATTTGACAACAAATTAGTTTGAAAATTATGATATCAAACCTCTCAAAATTTCATTAATTGAAATAGAAATCCCTTACGATTAATGCGCAAAATTCTAATACACAGACTTGAGTTTATTGCAATGCGAACATGAGTATAAGTTCGCTTGATTCGTGGATTTTGGGTGTTTTGTTGAATCTTGAGAATTCATTCATGGGCGTTTTTAGACAATATTTTTTTCAAATTTGCTTCACTCCTTTTAGTTTATTCGGTGTGAATATTAAAACTTTTGACCTTGACAGAAGAGTATATTAGAAATTTAAAAAAAAAAAAATTAATAAAGTTAAAAAGGTTTGAATTGACTTAGTTACTGTCTTAAAAGAAAATTCAAAATTTTTTTTTCTCTATTATCTAATAATATATCTCATAATATTACTCTCGAATTATTCATAGAAAAGCATGACACCATATTGGTTTATAATGGAGTTTCAAATCCAAAGAATAAGAGAAAAGCGAAAGACGTTGAAAGAAAAAAGGAACTAACAAGAATACCTAATTGTAAAGGTTTAATTGGGAGTAGAAACAAAATGAATAAAAGATTGGAAAAAAATAGGTATATGTACACTTATTTTAAAACGTTGCTATATCTTTAATTAACTACCATAAAAAAGTTACCATTGCAATTAACCATCTTAATAATTAGGATGATTGGGGAAAAAAATCATTCAAACATCTTTACTTACAATCTTTTTTTAACTTTCTTTCTCTATATTGAACGGATCAAACATGTATTGAGTGACACGAATTGAGCCGACCTCAGCCGCCCACTTAACCAACAAGCTATGAAACGTTATGTTAAATCTTTAATTATCATTAAAAAATATTTATTTTTATTAGTACAATAAATGTTGAAAGATTCGAACTACATACCTTATGATCACAATCTTATACACGATACACTTGGACTATATTTTTTTCTTACTTTACCGAAAAGAAAAAAAAAACTGTGTTTTACTATTGCACGTTTGGCTCATAAATTTAAAAAATAGACTTCAAAGAAAAACTCCCAAACAACAGC
Source organism: Cucumis cinereus (assembly GCA_037974625.1). Taxonomy (NCBI): domain Eukaryota; kingdom Viridiplantae; phylum Streptophyta; class Magnoliopsida; order Cucurbitales; family Cucurbitaceae; genus Cucumis; species Cucumis cinereus. The sequence goes on from JBBPDJ010000020.1 coordinate 17,841,259, forward strand.
AAAATGCTTTAATACGAAAAATGGACACACGTATTGAGTAGTTAAAAAGAAAGAAAAACACAAACATCAATATTTTTAGTATTAACAGTTGTAGAGATGAGAAAACAAACCTCTAAGTTTATGTGAACCGTTAAATCTAAATTTAACTACAAGTTGAATTATTATGAGACAATTACGTACTACTTGAAACAAAATAATAAAGAAATATAATTTAAAAATGAAAAAAAAAAAGGGTTAACCAAACATGTTTTTATTAGACTCTCACTCTATAAAAACTAGCTAGAAAACAACTTTTATCAAAATTCCAAACATCCTAAAAGTTTTTACTGTATAAACGACATGTAATATAGGAACATGACTTGCATTATAATAATAATAATAATAAGCTTCATTTTCACACCAACTACATGAAAAAGCATTGTTTTTTTTTGGCAGATATATATTTTGGCCGACAACCAAAACAATAATATGATCACTAATCCGAAAAGCATATGGAAATTGAAATGACTTTATTAATTTGGTATAATTACGAATAAGCAACAATAATGTACTTTGGTTGTACCACTTTCTAGAGAGAGAAACAAAGACAAAGTAGTTGACCTACATACATAGAGTTCTAATGATGAACAGTCTTACTATTGTATTATATATTATGACATTCCCTATTTGTGTTTCCATTATCATTATGAAATCTAAATCCAACTTAATGGTGTCAAAATCATTTCAATCAATCTCAAATATTATTGTATTGTGTGACGATGTGACTACCACTTTTACATTTTGAAAAATATGATAAATTACTTTTTTATTTCAAACAATTACCAAGTGATAGGATGCTCATAAATCGATTCATCCTTTGTGGAAAATAACTTTACATAGATTTAAACAAACGATGCTTTGGACCATCTTCTTTAATACCACACTAAAACACTTGCTTATAGATGGAGGTAAATTTAATATTACATCGTCTAATACATGTTTAAGATACTTTTTCTAGTTTCTCGCTCATATATCAAATGGTACAAAACTATTATTTAGACTATGACAACCTTTTATCCTCCCATCAACTTATTTATGGTTTATGTGATAAACGGTTTATTAAGTATCAATGCATAATTCGTATGTCAAGCTTAACTGTGTGGTACACT
>JBBPDJ010000020.1:17863882-17902680 GCA_037974625.1 Cucumis cinereus
GATTTAAACGTTTGGAAACCCTTTGTTACTTTACTTGAATTTAATTAAAATATTTGTTTTGTTTTGTCTTCGTCTTTAAAAATGATTTTAATGATTTTTACTTAAGTAATGACCTTGGGTTGAGGTTGAAAACCCGGGGCGTTACATTAAAATTGAACGAACCTACCTAAAAAATTGATTTCACCTCATTTTTAATACTTATATAAGTTTGAAGGCTAAATTTTTTAAATTTCAAGTTTAAGGATATAATTGTAACTACAACAATATTTTAGGGGTGGTTTTTGTAATTTATCCTAAATTTGGGTTGAAATTTTGAACTTTCGATGATTCAAAATTTTTTATAGACTTAAAATTTATGATGGTTGAATTTCGATTTTTTTCCAATTTTTTAAAATTTCTCGTAGTTTTGAAATTTTTAAATTTCAAAATTAATTTTGCTAGCTAAAAGGGAGTGGAAGAGAAGTTTTTTAATTTTTTTACAGCACAAAATCTTTATTTTCAAGAAACCACATATTTTTATTTCAATATGTTTCATTAAATTTTCACATCATTTTATCTTAAATTTGAATTAATTCGTAAGTTCTATAATATTCCTCTCATTTTCTCTCAAGCTCTATCTATCTGTAGAGTTTTTTTTTTTTTCTTCTTCTTCTTTTCCATTAAGTTGTGTTACGCTTAATGTTATGTTTTTTTTTATTCTTATTATGTTATGTTAGTTTAATGCTATGATTTTTCATTTTTATATCCACTTTATTCTATTATAAATGGTTTATAACTATTTTATATACAAATATTTCATATCCTTTGACTTTGTAATTAATTTTTAATATTTGATATTATTTTGTAATTACCTTTTCGTTTTCTTTACATTTAGGCTTTCAAATCGATATTTATACAAATATTTTACAATATTTATATATATTTATGCTACTTCAAATTTATACTGTTTAAAATGGGATATGCAGGAGAAACTTATGATTTTCCCTTTTGCACATTTTAGATCATGGTTATAAGTTTATTTTGAGTAATTTGATATGTAATCATTAAATTTAGCAATATGAACCAAAATATTCAAAAAATGATATTGATATACAGTGATAGATTCTTATAGATTACTATAATCTATCACTCATAGATTCTAATAACATTATCTATCACTGATGGACAATGACATTTTGATATATTTGTAAAAGCAAAATTGTCATAAATATAAAAAAAACCAAAACTATTTACATCTATAGTAAAAAAAAAAGGAAACACAATGAACAACATTTTGATTTTTTTTTAAATTCCTAAACTACTCTTTTTTATTAGAATTTTCACGTGGCGATCTCTTCTTCGCGATTTTGTTTCATCGGCATGGGATTTCTTCTTCACGAGGGTTCATCGTCGTCAACAATTTGGTTCTCCTTCTTATCTTTTTTCATGTGTTTCTTCATTTTCTCCCTTCTTCGATCTGTCGATGAATAATGTTCTCTTATCTCAACAAAGCAGCAAAAACTTTGAACTAATCCAAAGAACAAAAAATGTGAAAATATGAAGCAGCAGTACCTTCATTGACGAAAACATAATTTGTTTATAGTAGACATCTGTCGTCCTCGCTATTTTAGGAAGAAAAATAAGAGGCGATACAACCCTAGGACCAAATCCATAATATCGTTGTTGCTTGGTGTAAATCTGTGGGCGTAATCATATCTCAATAAACTTAAAAAACTAAACAGACATATCATATACACAACGAGAAACCTACATTCATAGGTGAAATGGGAAAGTGAGAAAGAAAACCCTAGACATTGGAAATGGGAGGAAGGGGAAAAGATTGAGAAAATGTCAAATATTCGGTGAAGGGGAACCTGAGACTTGAAGTAGATGAAATCATTGGGCGCCAAGGAGATGCCTTTAATTCCCATATTACAAGACATGTCTATCACTGATCGACACTCATAAATTTGTATCAATTTCTATCATTGATAGTAACACTGATAGACTTCTATCTGCATCTATTAGTGATAGACTTCTATCTGCCTCTATCAGCGATACACTTCTATTTGCCTCTATCAACGGTAGACTTCTATCAAATTTTTTCATTGATAGATACTTATAGACTTCTATCAACATTTATCAATGATAGATTTGTATCAGTTTCTATCACTAATAAACTTCTACAGCATCTATCTATGATAGACATGGATAACAATGTTTATCACAAGTATCTAAAAGCAACCAATTTTTATATTTAATTAACCATAACAACGTTTGTTACTTAAGAAATGCACAAAACATTATGTAGAGAAATTGACATAAAATAGGATTAATTTTCAAAAACCAAATGCCTACTAAAGATATAAAGGATTTTAACTATTTCAAAACTTCTCCCAAACATAACACACACAAGGTCTACTCGATTTTCTCTATAAAAAAAAAATCCACCAAATTTCAGATCATATACTAAAAATATTAAGATTAAAATAATGTACAAACATGCATATTGCAAGAATTAATACTCAAAACTGAAATATAAAAAAAAATATTATACATATTGAAAATTAAAATAAGATATAAATCTAAATATTAGATAATTTAAATTTAAAATTAAATAAAATATAAATGTAGCAAAATTATTTTGTAAATAAAAATTAATAAAAAATTATAAAATATAAAAACAAATATAAAAGGAAAAAATAAATAAAGTTGTCCATCTTGAGAGTTGAAATTTGAAATATAAAAAAATTAATGTACATGTTAAAAATTAAAAAATATATATAAATTTAAATATAAGAAAATTTTAAAAAGAAAAAATAAAATAAAATATAAATATTGATGAATTTTGTAAATACAAAAATTAACAAAGAAAAATAAAAAAAATACATTTAAACAAATTTAAAATAAAATCGAAAAATGTCAAAAAAAAAAATTGTTTTAAGTGAGATGTGAACAAATGACTTGCAAGAGAAAAACAACAATTATTATAGGTGTCTCATACTAATACATAAAAAACTCATATTCATTGCTTCCGAAAATGGTAAAATAGAAATAGAAATAGAAACAAAAGAAACTATTTTTTATTATTTCTCAATTCTTGTCCATTTTTAAGAAATATTTTTCAAATTTTAGAAATAAAAAATGAAAACAGTTATCAAATAAGTCTATTTCCTAAAAAAAGAGAAACAAATACAAAAAAACAAAAAACATGAATATTATCAAACGACCCTTTAAGTTCTAACTGACTTAAGAGGATTGGGTTATTCCTTTGTTAGGTTGAAAACAAGGGTTGAGTTTATCTATATGTATATATATAGTTAAACTAAATGTGAAAGAGGTTATTCAAATATCTAGCTAATTTACTATGAAAATATAATACCTTAATTAATTGTATTGTATTTAGTTCGCTTACTTTCATTAACTTTTATTAATTATTTAGTTTTCTTATCTGATTATTTTTAAATATAGAAAAATAAAACAAAATATTTATAAATATATCAAAATATCACATTTTATTTGTGATAAACTATGATATACTATAATAAACGGTAATAAACTACTATGTGTGTCTATCATAATTTGTCGTTGTTTATTGTTAATAAACTGTGACATTTTATTATATTTATAAATATTTTTAAGATTATGTCAATTTTTCGAGCAAAGAAAGTCAGTAAACCAGCCAAATTAGTACATCTAACAAGAAAAAAAAAACATAAGATATTCCTCCACCCACGTTAGAAGAAAGAATAGTAAAAGAAAAGAAAATTATTACGATATATGCTCATAATAATATACAATGAAACAAATTGCTACATAAATAAATAAATTTATAACAAAATTATATTAATTTCTTCACATGATTGCATTTTAAAACTAGCAAATCTATTTGAAAAGATATATTTAAAATGAAAATTAAGAAAAACCTGACATTATATTGCTCTTAATTCTTCTATAGGTATATCTAAAAGATTCACAGTATAACGAAAGTTGATGTTTCCGATACTACTTACATGTTATCTCTCATAAAAAAGAAAAGAAAAAAAAAACTTGAGGAGGTATGCAAAAAAACGATTTGAAACCTATTTTGATTGGTTATCAAACACTTCAATTTTTTTTCAAAATAGCTTATTTTCAAAATTAAACACTTGAAAAATTAAATTAAGCCATAAGATTAGTCTTTGATTGAAGAAACAAGTAGGAATTCTCTAGTTTAGACCTCTAGAGATAATTTATAATTGACACTAAAATTAGAATGATGCTAGAAGGTTTGTTGTGATTGACTTAGAAAAACAATGTTTTAAAAAGTAATTTTCATTTGAATATTTTTTATAACTTGTTTAACGAAAAAAAAAATGTTTTTGTTTACAAGTTTGTTTGGTTTGTTATACACCAAAAGTACTGCTTTCGCTTATATATAATTACTGTAAAGAACTAATACTTGAAACAATAGTCGAGGGAATGTTGGTTGTCTAGGGTGATTGCTGTCAGAGTTGACTGCTGGTGGTGGATGGTGATGGCTGAAGTTGGTTAACAACGGTGGTGCCAGAGTTGGCCGGTTGCAATAGTCGAAGTTGACTAATGTAGGGTGGTAGTAGTCACAACAATATAGTGAAAATGAGGTAGATGACATTTTAGATGTATTGATAATCTTAAGAATTATATAAATTAGAGAGTGATTAACCATTTAATGCTTAAAAGTCTGTTTTTTAGAAGTTGATTTCAAGTATTTATCTTAAACCCTACTTATTTTCACTCACTTATTTTTTTAAAATCTATTTTGAGTAATTACCAAACAATTATACCTCTTTAAAAAGATTTTCTATTAAAAAAAACGCCTTAAAAGTAATTCTAACACACCCTAATATATTGACACATCATTTAAGGAGTTTAAATATTCTTTTGTTTTTATAAGAATTTAGTCATTAATTTGAAAACACTATTTAAATGAAAATTATTTTTTTAGGGTTGTATCAATATTAAACATAAGGTCTAATATTAGTTTAGGGTTTAACTCTATACATTTAATATCGGTAGGATTTAAATTGAAACAAAAAAAAAAAAACTTAATATAAATTGAAAATATTAGTTTTACAATATCTATTGCTCAAAAGAATTTATAGTGATAAGCCACATCACATGTCAAAGATCTAATAGTGCTTATTGAAGGATTATCACATGATAAGTGGAAGCTTATTGATCATATAATTAATTAATTAAGTAAGTATTTTAAAAAACTTTCCCTTAAGTCAATATTAAATATCAATGGTCCTATCCAATTTAATTAATCATCAATCTTTCAAAATGAGCACATGGGTGTCCCACATCTTAACCCTACTTCCCCTTTTATTTATTCCCTTCTAATTTAATTTAATTCCACAAATCTTAGAGATCCAATCTACTATACTACTCGAAAGTATTATATGTATTTTTGACGTACGAGTATCTACTTTCTTTCGTTGTGTTATATTAGCTAACGTTTATAAAATAAATACGCCGATTTCTTTCTTACTTTTTGGTTTTAAAATGAGTGTTAGAAATGACCCTAGAATTAATAATTAAGTTTATAATAGTATTTTTAAGGAATTGCAAATATGGTAACATACATAGACTCGATTGTAGATAAACTTTTATCGATAACAAACTTTATCCCGACATACTCCTATTAGTGCTATAGGTTTATTATTGGTAGATGATGAGAGTTGGATCCAAATTTTGCTATATTTGAAAAAAGAGCTTTATATGTGTTATATATATCCTAATACTTTAGGCTTGATTACCATATTTGCAACTCTCATAAAATAAATTGATATCCAACCGAAGAATTGTGAACTCAAAAGAAGCACCAATAAGACACATTAAGGATCCTACATTATTTGAAAAGTGAAAGATCACCTCAGATCCTCACATTCTTTATATGTAATATTATACAAGACTACTTCTCCTATTATCAATTGATTTCGAAATAGAGGTTTGTTGATATCAAATATAACCGGTGAACACAAAGAAACACCCCCAAAGGACATGTTGAGGTGGTCTACTCTTCCCATCATCTAATAGAAATAATAATAAATGATAGAGTATTTAAATCTAATTTTGATATATTAATTTATTTATTAAATTAAGAGTGTCTAGTTAGATAACATGGTCTGTTTATCTCAAATACTTACAAATATATAAATATATATATATAAAGTTAACATATCATTTGCAAATTATTAAATTCATAAATCAAAACTTAAGTTTCTATTACTTATGTTTTTTATAGAATCGAAGCACAAATTATGCAGCTCTTATCCCAATTCTAAGCTTTTATCAAAACTATGGGCCTAACGGCTCTTTAATAATTTAAATTCGAATCAAATAACTTTAATAAAATGTAAAAAAAAAAAAAATTAATTAAGTTTATCTTGCAAAGCAAGGCTAGTTTATTTAATTCATTAATTTTGTAATGATTAATCTATGAATTTTAAGAAAGGGTACTTCCAAATTTCCATCATTAAAGTCTTCAAAAGTTTTAGTTATATATATGTCCTTGAAGAAAAGTAAGGTAATTATATAATTTTTTTTTTCTAATTTTTTTATGAAGAATTTCAAAAGTAATCTTTTCTTTAAAGTTTTCCTTTCTCTTTTTAGTAAAGTTACCCATGTATTTATTTTATATATTTAATATAACAAATTATGTCAACTATATAAATATTAAAAAAATTATTATAAATGACACATCTGCTGAAAATATTTATAAAATATAACAAACTTCTATCATAGTCTATTATTAATTGAATTTATAAATTCGTTCTATTCTATAAATATTTTTATTTATTTTTCTATATTTAAAAATACTTCTAAATATTACTAAAAATACAGTTATACTATTTACCAGTAATAAGAAATGAAAAGCAAAAGAAAATAAACCTCACAAATTCAATCAATATAACCATAGGTCAAGGAAAATTTAAAAAATCAACTAAAAAAACAAAGTTTGATATTAAAATAAGAAAAAAATATGTGACACCATAAATGACACCATGAGTGACGTGTGCTCTACTCCTAAATTTTAGAGATTATTTTGTTTCAATATTTAATATCTTTTTTAAATATTTTGTTTGATTCTCAAACTTTGCTTAAACGATTAACATTAATTACTCGATTTGAAATTTAGGGTAATATTAACATTAAAAATATATTAAAAATGACATTTTTAATATAGGCAACTACTCATCACATGCATGACAATCATTTGGGCTTAGTTTTATAAATATTTATAATTTTTTTTAAAATTAAGTTTATAAACACTACTTACATCCGTAAAATCATTTTTTTAAAAAAAATTAAGTTTATGAACATTACTTTTCTCCGTAAGTTTCTATGTTTTATTGTCAATTCATGTTCTAATTAAGCTTTCAAAAATTAGTTAAACTTTTAAAATGTAGATTAATATTAGGGAAAAAATCCAGGTGGACACAATCAACACGTTAAAGAATGACAGCTCAAATAGATGATCAACTAGGTGAAAGGTAAATTCCGGAGAATCAATTATTGAGAATAAAAAAAACTGGGTTTAAATACTATTTTGGTTCTTGTACTTTTAGTTTTGATTCATTTTTGTTCATATACTTTTTAGTTTCAGTTTATTTGAGTCTCTACATTTTCTACTTTGTTTCATTTTAGTCCCTTCATTTTCATTTTTACTTTATTTTTTTAAGGATCAGATTAGAAACGTTTGGAAAATGTAAGAAATAAAATGAACAGTTAAAAGTACAATAATCAAAATGAATATTTTTAATGTACATTGACCAAAATGACCACAATGAATCAAAATTAAAAGTAGATTTACCAAAAACTAAGAATCAAAGGTTTTTAAAAATAGAAAATTAAAATAGACATTATTATGAAATGGGACTTTATTATTATTTTTTAAAATTATGCAAATAAATGAAATTCTCACTATAAACTTAATTCATTTTGCTAACTAATTTTTTATTAGTAGTTTCACAAACTAATCTTTTATTAGTGGTTTCAAATTTCAAGTAAAGTTTTAAATATTTTTTAAAAGTTGCTTTGAAAACAATATTTAAAAAATAAATTAAAATTTGTAAAAAAAAAGAAAAAAAAAGATGATTTTCAAAAAGAAAAAAAAAATAACAATCAAACTGAAATCTCATTTATTATTTTCAATCTCAATCGATGATGAAAGGATGGAACCAATAGAGTAAATTGGAAGCTACAACACTTAAAAAGAAAGCATTGATGAACCAAAGATGTGTTTGGTTATTAATTTCTTTTAGTTGATATCATATAGATATAACTATATCAAAAGTAAATGAAGTGATTATAAATATATCCAAAACAATAGCTTAGTTTAATATAATATATAAAACCGATGTTTTTTATAGCGAGATCTACCACTCTTTGGACCAAATAAAAAGTGAAGTTTACAATTTCTATTTCACAACTATTTGGACCAAATACACTCGAAGAGATCCATAATTCAAATTCATACACCTATCGATAAAAGTTAAAAAGAAAAAAAAAATTAAATATGATTTTACATACACAAAATACATGCATAACAAAATAAAAAAAAAAAATTGTTGCATCTTCAGATACTTTTTAATCTTTTCACCGTACAAAAATAAAAATAAAATTATATTTTAAGAAAAATTGTTTTTGTTTAAGAAAACAAAAGCAACCATCTTTCCTTGTTTCACAAACCTGCTCCCATGGCCATTCAGTTTCTGACACAAATTTGGTCAGAGTGAGTACAAAAACCTACGCAAAAATTATTAATTCTTTTCCCTCTTAGAAAAAAAAAAGAAAAAAAAACAATTCAAAAGAAACAGCAATAAGAACAATCCCATCTTCTGTTTTCTGTCATTGTCATTCCCATTCCATCTTCATCCCTCTCTTTCCATGGCTTCACACAACAAAATCCTCTTCATTTCCATAACCCTTTTCACAGTTCTTTCAAATGTCTCTTCCAATCCCATTATCAAATGGTGCAACACGACGCCCCATCCTAAAATTTGCATTTCCTTCATGTCCCCAATCAAACCTCCACCACAAAACCGAACCCAGTTTCGACTAATGGCCATTCAAACCGCTTTGCAAAAAGCCGCCGACGTAAAAACTTACACAGCCCGCTTCGGTCCCACCTGTAGAACCACGCGCCAGAGAGCCGCCTGGTCTGACTGTTTCAAGCTCTACAACGACGTCGTTTTCCAATTAAACCGCACACTCCAATGCGTCCTTACCGATGAAACTATCCGCCGCCGTCGTTGTACGGATTTCGATGCGCAAACCTGGCTGAGCTCTGCTCTTACTGACATCGATCTATGCATCTCCGGCGCGGCGGATCTCAATGTGACGGATTTTATAGCGCCGATCAAATGCTTGAATGTTTCGAAGATGATTAGTAATTGTTTGGCTATTAATGGGGCATTTTTAGAGGAAGATGTCAAATATGATGATGATGGAAATGGGTCATTTCCGATGTGGGTTTCGGAAGATGATAGGAAATTGTTGGAGTCGAGGCCGGGGAGGGTGAGAGCTAATTTGGTGGTGGCGAAAGATGGGTCGGGTAAATTTCGGAGGGTTCAGGCGGCGATTGATGCGGCGGCGAAGAGGCGTGGGAGAGGGAGATTTGTAATATATGTAAAACGAGGGGTTTATAGAGAAAATATTGAAGTCGGGAATGATAATGGGAATATAATGTTGGTGGGAGATGGGATGAGATTTACGGTGATTACAAGTGGAAGAAGTGTCGCCGCCGGCTTCACCACCTTCAGTTCGGCAACCGCTGGTGGCTTTCTCTCTCAACCTTCTATATTCTGCACTTTATTTTACACTACACTTGGATGTAGTTTATACCGTTTTAAAATAGTTATTATTATTCTTACGTACTTAAATTTATGTACTAACCATTTTGTTTTTTTTTTAAATCAAATTTTTACCATGATTTACATGTTTTTAAAATATAATCGTAAAATTCTAAACTAAATTTTATAAAACAAAAACAAGTTTTTAAAAACCTTTTATTTAGTTTTCAAATTTTGGTTTTTTTTTTAAATTAGTGGTAAAAGGTAGACAACAAATGAAAAAAAAAATTAGAGAAAGAATAGTGTCTATAGATTTAATTTTCAAAACCAAATAATTAGTAAAACCGGGTCTTAGATTTTAATTTTAAATTTTTGGAATTTAAATTTATAAATACTAATTTCTCCCTTACATTTTTTTCGTTGTTATCTACTTTCTAATAATGTTTTTAAAACCCAAATCAATTTTTGTAGCTAAAACGGATTATGACTTTGCTTGTGTTTTTAGAATTTTGACTAAGAATTCATTTATTTTTTTAAAAAAAATGAAAACCATGATAAGAAATTAAAAAGAAAAACATTTAACATTTGATTTTTAGTTAGGATATAAACCCTAAATTCTTAGAAGTATCTAAGTACATAACATTAAATTTTATATCTAATAGATACTTAACATATCCAATTTTTATTTAAAAGAATTAATTGATAATCAATCTATTAGAAATAAAACTATGTCAAGAACACTAGAGTTTCAATTTTATATATGTTCATTAAATATATTTTTTTAAAAAAATTGCCAAGTAGATCAATTTAGGGATCTACACACTTTTTTTATAGTTATACATGCATTTGTTTTAAGTTCTTCGATCTATTAAACACAAAATCAAAAACTTAAATACGTATCAAACACGTAAGTTCAAGAACTAAATAGATATTAGCATAAAATCTAGTAACCAGTATTTTTTTCTTTTTCTAAATGTGAGCTGATTAATTTTATTGAGCTTTCAGGTATCCAAGGTCCAGGCTTCATAGCTCGAGACATAAGGTTCGTGAACACAGCCGGTCCACGAATGGGCCAAGCAGTGGCACTACGATCATCATCAGACCTATCGGTGTTTCATCGATGCAGCTTTGAAGGCTACCAAGACACACTAATGGTCCTCTCACAAAGACAATTCTACAAACAATGTTACGTTTACGGTACAATCGACTTCATTTTCGGCAACGCCGCAGTAGTTTTACAAAATTGCATGATTTACGTAAGAAGACCCTTGAAGGGGCAAGTCAATGTCATCACAGCCCAAGGTCGAGAGGACCCATTTCAAAACAGTGGAATCTCAATCCACAACTCTCAAATACGAGCCGCGGCTGACTTGCGACCCATGGTTGGCTCGGTCAAGACCTACTTAGGTCGGCCATGGAAGAAGTATTCACGGACCGTGATCATGAGAAGCTACATTGATAGCTTGGTTAGCCCAGCCGGATGGTTGGCGTGGCAAAGCAGTAAATTTGCTCAAGCTACGTTGTATTATGGGGAGTACCGTAATATTGGGCCTAGAGCTTCCACACGGTTTAGAGTTAAATGGCCTGGCTTTCATGTCATTAAAAGCCCAAATGTGGCATCTAAGTTTACTGTTCAGAGACTTATTGCTGGCCAGACATGGCTTCCGGCCACCGGAGTTCCGTTCAAGCTTGGAGTCTGAGTTCCAAGGTGGAATTTGCTATCTCACCATCTTATTCTTATTTATTTAATAAAATATTTGATTGTATTGGGGAGTGATTTGGGATCTAACTGGTAGGAAGGGAAAATTTGTATAATTATATCATGATTATTAGATGCTACATGTTCTTTCATTTTTTTTCCTTTCAAAGTTAGCTTGACGTTAATAATGCATTTCTTCATGATGATTTATTTGAAAACGTTCTTATGGATTTACCATTTGAATATCGGCCTTGTATATCTACTCCTAAGACTGGAAAAGTTGTTTGTAGATTGAAGAAAATAAATTTTTGGCCTCAAGTAAGCAGTGGTTTTCAAAGTTTTCTGATGTTCTAATCTGTCTTGGTTTGGTTTAACAGTCCTAGGCCGATTGTTCTTTGTTTGTCTAAGGCTATATGATGATACTTTTGTTGCTGTGGATGACATTGTTATTACTTATATATATAACCAAAATTAAATTAAAATAAAAAAAAAAGTTTCCATGTTATTTTAAACCATACCAAATCATAGATTCAATAAAAAACCAAATTGGTCGTTTTAGTATTCACCCTTATGTATTTGTTTGTTCTTGTTTTAGGTGGTGATGTAACACATATCGTGTATTTTGTTATGACCTTATATGAAGTTTACCTTTTGGCTGACTTTCTAGTCATTTGGGTTTGATCTGAGTGAGTGATTGGTGAGTTAGAAAATGTCTTACATATAAATAATTAAGATGTTTGTACAAATATTGTGTAAATTTACAAAAATGCACAACTATTTTAGACTTGCATAAAAATGGCCACAAAACGTATATTGTATTCGATTGATGGACCTAGACAAAGTATAAACCATAAGAGATGGATGGAACAGTGATGTTTAAATGGCAGGAAGTTAGACCCAAACAACTTTTAAGATTTGTGAAGAATGAAGTGAAGTTTCCTAAGTGCAAAATATATTATGTGACTTATGATATTTAGAGTGTATAAAATTAAAATTTATGGCACTCAACGTTAAAATAACCAATTGTCTCTCCCTTCAATGTTTCAAATAACTCCTGGTGATCACTGCAAAAAACCAATAAATGACTCCAATAGTCACTTTTGGCAACCAACTCTGACGATCACCTCCCATAATCAACTTCAGCAATTACACATCTAGTGGCCAACTCTCGCAAAGGCTACGACATCCCGCTCCATTTTCGACAATAAACCACCACTAGCAGCTGTTGGATTTTATGTCAAAGCTCGTGATTTGTAAATGTTACACTATTCTATTATTCAATAAAGTTGTTGAAGTATTGTTATTGAATAAGAGATTGACTTATTATAAAACTCAGAATCCAATAAATAAGGTTCCTTGACTATAGTATAAGTACTTGAACTTTATGTAGAATAAGATTGAGCTTTTTATTCTAAGGACATTATAGATGCGACTCACTTTGTATTTAGTACAAGCAAAGTGATCCCAAGACACTCATGTAGAGATGTGCGAGTGGGGGCATCTATGCAATGAGATTGTATAAGATCGGATTATAAAATAGTCACTTTTACATTATAACACCATTTGTTGTTTAAAACTGACTATTTCTACGTTTTGATGACCTAGATAACTTGACCTTAGTCTTGAGCTAACTATGAACTTGTTTACTCAGGACTATCCTTAGATCTGCATAAGTGAGGGCAATTCATTAGCACTGGTCCAATAAACCTCCCATTTAAGAGGTAAGACTGGGTGGATAGCTGAGGACATAGGGTGCAAGACTAAATTCACTCCTTCCCGCTTTTAGGGTTAACAGATAAGTTGTTTCCTTAAGTGCTACAAAGGTAAGTGTTCTTAAATTTTATTTTCCCCAAATTTTCCATCATGCTTGATTCTAAAAATTTATGAAATTTTGAGTGTTTTATATCGATCCACTTCTACTAGCATGTTAATTTAACTTTGTTGCTCTTACGACTGCCTCCAACAACTAACTTCATGGACACTGCTAGCAACCACCTATGCGACTAACTCCAATGATAATTTCAGCAACTAGTTCATAATATTTATTAATCTTCTCTTGTTGTAATTTGACATTAATAGAAACAGTTTAAGTATATTAACAAACAAAACAAACTTGCATATAAAAACAATTTTAGGAAAATGTAATCAAACAACGTAGTGTTTTTATTTTAAACATTTTTTACAAAAAAAAAGTTTTCATAAATAAACTTTTCGAAAAATAGTGTTTTCTAGTCAATCCAAACATATCAAATATAACAAAGTTTCTAGGTTTAAAGCAAGAGAATGGTATCTAATTGACTTGTACTAAAATAGTCTGTCCTCTTTAGAGTTTAGATTTGATAGGTTAGTTTAAAGGAGAATGAATACTTGTATCTTACTTTATTGATTAACTTAACGTCTCTTCTTTTTATTCATCCACTACACTATATTTAGTCAACCCACAAGATCCTTTACATATACTAGTAACAAATACACGAAAGCAGCGAAACGTTGACGTTTTAATTTAAAGTTTTAGAATAATATTTAATTGTATATAATATTTTATAAAATAAAATAAATGAATATTGTTTCAATTTAAGGTAGTAAAATAAATCGTCTTAAATTGTGTATAAATATGACGCAACATATTTTAGAAGATAAAAAAATTATAATATAATAAATCATTTATTTATACATAATTATTATATATCTTAAAATTACGTAAGTGTTTGTTTCAAGGATCGAGATTGGATGAGTTAGGTATCCTAGGCCTGATCCTTCTTTGGTACAAGTGCTTTGGAAACCCACATTCCCATGGGTTATGAACTACTTTTTTTTTTTTTTTCTAATTTAATTTAGAAAGTTTGTCAACCAACTTTTGGACACCACCTTTAGTGACCGTTGTCGGCCAACCTGTGCTGTCATTTTCGACGAATCTTCTGACAAACTTTCGAACCACCAACTTGAACGACTCTGCTAATGAACTTACAGATGTCACTGCTAACCTTGAAAATATTAATAAACCACTTTTAGTATATGACAAACAAAACAAAACTTGTATATAAAAGTAATTCTAAAAAATAGTTGTTAAACACATTTGTGTTTTTATTTTAATAATTTGTTTTGTAAAAAGTGTTCAAATAAAAATGAAGGTTTGAAAAAAAAATTTGTTTCTAAGAATTCTAATGAAGCTATTAGTTTAATCACAATAATATTAAAAAAAAAAAACACTTTCTCATTCTTCTATTTTTCTCTTCTTTTTTTTTTTTTGAGTTTTTATAGCAATATTATTATTAGATTATATTTTTTAATTATTTCATTTCTCTTTTTTTGTTTAAAATTAATGTTTATGAGATTTTGCTTGCTTTTTTCCATTTTTTCTAGCTGAAAATAAATCACCTATCTATTGCAATCTTAATCATAAATCAAATATATTAACATAGTGGAAAATGTAAATATATATTGCATACACCATTGTTTATGTTTTAGTTTAATAATATTTTTTGTTTTTTTCGCTGGTCAATTTAAACGGAAGACTTATAATAGTTTTTAAAACTTAAAGATTAAAATGTTCGAAACAATTTAGTTGCCAAATAAAAATAAATATTTCAACTTTATGATTACTTTATTCCTCCAATATAATTTGATAAAAAATTATAATTTTTTAATAATTAAAATTTAAAATTAAAATACTAATTTATATCAATTTGAAGTTACTAAATTATGGTTAAAAAAATCCAATTTTTTTTAAAATTAATTAAAGTGGAAAAAAATCTATGAAAATTTATTTCTAAACCTAGTAAAATCAAAAGAACAAATTAATAAATAATAAATCAAATAAAATAAAATTATACTCAAATCTCTATTTCAAAATTTTAAAAAAACAAATATCCTTAAAAATGTTTAGTGTTTTTTTTTAAATTATAAATATCAAAGTTATTAAGATGAGACAAATTTAAACTAATTTAAAATCTAATCAATGATTAAATACAAAAAAAATATATATATATATTTGACAAACTCAAAATTTAAAAATCCGCACTGAGACTTCCTAAGTTTGCACTCCAAACACAATTTTCTTAAAGTCAGACATCCAAACATAGTTCTCACATTCTCTAAACCTTCCGGCCTAACCCACACATAACATTTCCAGGCTTATGATTCCACACCTAAGTAGTAAACACACTTGTTTGTCTCATGTCTCTAACTCTGTCTAAAAAATGCTTCCATTTTTTATCGGTATCACTATAACTTTAACATTTCCAAATTTTGTTTGACTTTCTAACTTTTCCCTCTAGTTTATCTTTACTTTTTCTCATATTATAGATGCAACAGTTTAACTACTTCTTACAAATACATCTGATTAAAATCAAATGTACCTATAACCCCTAACATAATAAAAAAACATTATATAGATTAAAGACACGCAATTTCGAACACATTCCAACCAACGTTTCATCAACGAAAGGGTAAAATAGACATTTTGAAACAATATAGGGATAAAACATGCAGGTAAATATTCTCCTTTATCGCACCTTTTATATGTAGTATATATATATATATTTGCAATATATAAGTTTTATGAAAATTTGGTCCATGAGATCTAGTCATATGATACCTTCTTTTGATTTTTGATTTGATTTAATATTCCCTCTATTTTAAATTGATTTACATCAGAGGTAATATAGTCATTAGCCCTTTTTAGATTCTGATTAAAATAGTTCTTTCTATGACTAATTAACTAGGATGTTTATCTAATTCTCCCTTGATATTTTTTTTTAAAAATAATATAATAATAAAAAAGGAAAAATTACCCTCTAGTCCTTAAATTTTGAAGAATACGTGTATTTGGTCTCAAAGTTTTGCGAATGTATGATTTTAGTCCCCAAATTTATAAAAGTAAACCTATTTGATTCATGAGTTTTTGAAATATACCTTTCTAGTTCTCAGTGTTTGAAAAATTAGATTTTAAAAGTCTCTCAAACAACCTTATACTATTATTTAAATACTAATACGACATTTTAAATTAGAAAAACAATTTTTAAAAATTATATCCATCTCTAAAAAGGAAAAAAAAAAAGAAAGAAAAGTGGGCTTAAGGAAAAGCTGAAGAATCACTGGGCCAGAAATAGAAAGAACGGGCCGTGAACAAGTAGCAACAAAAGGGCAAAATAGTAAAATCAGCGAAGTCTTCCACCGTATTTCTTCAAAATTTCCCCCATTGAAACAAACAACATCAAAACAACCCCCTCACCTCTTAAAATCCCCTTTTCTTTTAATCCGCCATGGCCGCCATATCCCATTTCTCCATTTTCTTCTTCTACATTTCCCTAATCTCTCTCTCTCTTCCCACATCCCTTTCTCTCTCCTCCACCACCATTCACGATCTCCTCCGCTCCAAAGGCCTCCCACCGGGCCTTCTCCCAAAAGAAGTCAAATCCTATTCCCTTTCTCCAAACGGACTCCTGGAAGTGTTCTTGGATGGTCCTTGTTTAACCAAATACGAGAACAGAGTTCTTTTTCAAAGCGTTGTTAGAGCTAATCTCAGTTATGGAAGTCTAATCGGCGTTCAAGGTCTCACTCAGGAAGAACTCTTTCTATGGCTTCCCGTTAAAGATATAATCGTTGATGATCCTAAATCCGGTTTGATTCTCTTTGATATTGGGGTTGCTCATAAACAACTCGCGCTTTCGTTATTCGAAGATCCGCCTAGTTGCAAATCGCAACCCAAAGGTATACTGAAATAAAATTAGGGATTCCAATTATTTTAATTTCATGGATTGCTGTTGTGAATTTGGATTTTTTGTTTGAATATTCGATGTGAGGGATTTGATTAATTTAGATGATTTGTTATATTTTGTGTAGGGGTTTTGAGGAATCATGTGAGAAAGGAGAAAGGATTTGAAGTTTACAGATAGAAATGAGGAAGGAAAATGCCAAAATTTCTGCTGGAAAATTTTGTCTTTTTTTATTTATTTATTTATTATTATTATTATTTAATTTTTGTTATGCTCTCAATGGCTATATAACTAAATTAGTTTATAATAATAGTTTATACTGTAATACAACTTATTATTATTATTATTTATTTTTGTATAAAAAAGAAAAAAAAGAAGAGTTTCCCTTTGTCGGAATCCTATGCCTATATTTTATTTTGCAATTTTTGTTTTTTTGTTTTTTTAACTATTTGATATTCTCTAGGGTAAATCTTTAATAATAACGGAGAAATATATATATATAATTAGCGTTAATACATGTTTTGTCGTTTGCCAACTCATTAATAATGTTTTTCAATTAATTAAATAGTTTTTTTTGTGGGGTCTAGGTTTGAAGGGTTTAATTTGAGGTTTATTTCTTTTTGTTACGTATATATTTATCCTACTATTTGATTTAGGTGATAGTTATCATTCAATTTGAAGATTGGATGTATTTTAATGTTGAGTAAGATACACATAAAATGGAGAATGAAGAGATACTTTGATTATTATTAAATGTATGCATCTAGTGGAGTTTATTATTATTATTATTATTATTATTACAAACTATAAATTCAGCTTTACATTCCACATATATTTATTTATTTATTTAAGTTTGTATCATTGGTTATACCAATCCTTCGTTACGTTTAATTTAACAATGAATAATTCAAATTAGTATTTCATGTCATGTAATTAGAGGAAGAAAGAGGGAGGGATAATTAATTAATTAATTTTTTTAAAAAAAGGAAAGAAAGAAAAATAGTGAGGAATAAAGAAGTTATAAAAATGATAAATTTGAAAAGAAAAGCCAGAGATCACGGACAGAAATTGCGGGAAGGTAAAAGGGTTTATTAAATTATTAGTTTAGTGTAAAGGGGAATAATAATAAATAATAAATAAATAAATAAATAAATAATAAATAATAAATAGTTTTGAAATTGGATTTAATTTGGCTTTTAGGCTGTCTGAAGAGGATCTCCTCCTTTAATTCCCTTTTTTTACGCGGGAAATCTCAGACCCCATTATGAGTGGGCTCCACTTTTTATCTCTCTGGCCCCCACCTCAATCCTCTTTTTTTTTTTTTTTTTCTTTCTTTCTTAATATATTTCATATTTATATGTTTTTTTATTGCTTCAATTTGATACAAAATGAAATTATTAAAGATATTATAGATATTGTCTAATTTTTAATTTTTAACCCTTTTGGGTATGTTTAAATTTAGTTTATGTACTGTATTTATGATTCTTAAATTTAGTACGTTGGAAATTGGTTGTTGTATTTTTTATTTTTTAAGAAAAAAGAGTTCGTCTTAGGCATAAATTTTGAAAATATATACGTAGTTAAATTATAATTATTATTTAAAAAGTCTCGAAATTAAATTTAGTAGTAATTTCAGTTTATTGAAAATAATACCACAGCTAAATATGAAACCTGATCCTACTTGATTAAAAAATAGTTTTATTTAATTAATTATTTATTTTTGTTGGGGTAAGTAAAGACATGTTGCATGTTGCATGGATCACAATCACATAGTATATTCCAAGAGAACCTAATTTCGTGTTCTTTTCTTCTTTTTTTTTTAGGCAAAGACCATACCAACCTGAAGACCAACTACTCTCCCTCAGCTAACTATCCACAAAAAAAAAAAAAAAAAAAAAAAAAAAAAAACATCTTCCTAAATCAAATAACGCCGTATGGAGACGTTAAAGTAGCGATAGAATGAGCTGGTTTATTCTCCTTACGGGGCCAATGACAAAAGACATAAAATTAACAGAGTTTTCAAAACAAAAAATATCCTCGATAAGGACATCAGTCTCTACATAAAAATACATTTTCCTGTTAAGAAGTTTGATGAGCTCCATCATATCAAACTCCACCTCCAATGGAGGAATAGGACCCAACCACTCCCTAACAAGCACCCTCTTAAGAATGACTTCAGCTTCCAACAAACTCTCACACCGTAACCTTTAGGAGAATGAACTTATAACCTCTCAGTGTTGCACGATTGTCATGGCACTACTACAAAAACAACATCACTTGAAGCTTGCAATTCATAAGTACTTGACGCTTTTATGAAAAACTGTCAAGTACTATGTAAAAACGTCAAGAATAATGAAAAGGACGATGTATGATAAAGGTTTTCAAATTTTTTTTCAATACTTGATAATTTAAAAACGTCAAGTCTCATTTAGTTTATACACTAATTTCTATAATTGAGACTAAATAGTTACAAATTTTTTAAGTTCAAGGACTAAATTGTTATATAGTAAAATTTAAGGATTAAATTATTACAAAATTGAAAGTTCATGTACTAAATTGTTATTTTTGTTAAAGTTTAGGGATAAAAAGTGAATTTTTTACCTTTTCATATGTTGAAAGTAAATTTGAAAAGGGTTATAACCTAAATTTATTTGATTATTGTCAATGATTAATAGATTGTCTAATTTTTTTTTTTTTAAAGCAAGAATGTGGTGATTATCATTATTTAGTAGGTGAAATGTTAGGGTCAAGAGAAGCTGTCCCAACTTGAGTTATTATATAATTAATTTAGTATATACTTGTTAGTTACAGCTATACAAATCTTGGTATATTTTATGGTCTATTGAAAATAATTTGGTGGGGGCAAAATTATGGAACATCCAATCATTATGTATATTTTTATGAAAAAAACCAATTTCAATGTATATCTTATTTTTACTTTTAAATGTCTAATTTTAATCCATATATTTTCAATAAATTTATTTCAGTATCTCTGAACTTTTATCAAAATTGATTAATACTAATAATAATTTTCTTACAAATGTCTTAAAAAATCATGCAAAAGAAATGCTAATAGATAATAAAAGGTTTTGTTAGAGCATTTAGAATTAATCTATAATAGTTTGACATTATGTTATTTAACATAGGTTACTTCCCTTATATGTAAAAGTCCAATGTGCCACTTAGATTTAGCATCTCTTTCTCTCTCTAAAATTCTCTTCAACTCTATGAGAGTTTTTAGGTTTTTGAAAAAATCAACTGTTGATGTCAAATTTTGGATAAAGAGAAATGTATATGTTTTTTCACGTGACATCAATAGTTGAATTTGTAATTTGGGGAAGGGATGATTTGAAAAACAAAGAAAAATGACTCTGATGCCTAAGTCAGTAAGAGAATTATAGAATAGAGAATAAGTAAGTTTTAATTACCTCATATGAAACCCTAAAGGTGAATTTATACGGGATTTGATAAGAATTTGTCTTTGTTCCAACCAGGATTAAGATAAGATTTTCCTAATCCTTGACAAGATTAATTATCTTTTAAGATGAATGGGGCATGACATGCCAAATGGAGAAAATCGATCTTGCCTCATCCAGGCTCATCCTTGGCCAAGGAGGTTCGTTTGGGCTATCCACCCATACCAATCACTTCAGTCTTCTTTTGCTCTCCTTTGACCATTTTACCATTGATTCTAGAATCCATCCACAACACTAACAATGAAATAGTTTCAAAGACTAAATTTAATTTTAACAAAAATTTAAAAATTTAAAAGTAGAGACGCTAAGAAGAAAAAACTCTCGAGACTTAAAATACAAGAATCATAAGGGAGGGATTGAAACCCTTCCCCTAAACAAATTTTATGAATTAAAAGTATAAATAGATTTGGTTGAAGAGGTACGTACTCATCATCCAATATTTCTATACAAGACTGACCAAAAAAAAAAAGAAAAAAAAAGAGAGAAATAAAGATAGAAAGAAAAAGAATGAGACAAATTTGTTAATTAGACCCTTTTCTTGTATTTAATATGTAGAATAATGATTAAAAATGATTGTATTGGTAGGTTGTTTAGGGGTCCTATATTAGACTTTTGATAGGCTCTAAATAAATAAAGTGGTGACCAAAGAAGACATAAAAAAAACCTTAAATTATGAGGTACACAACTCTTTGTCGTTAACCTGTTGGTGTTAATATAAACAAAACTGAAGGAGTGCAGGTAGATAGGATAAAAGGTGAGTCAACTGAGTCAATGCATGCTTCGTCCTCAAACATCGAGGTCAACGTTGAGTCCAACTTAGGTTTCTTTAAGTTCTTGACCTTTCCATGAGCAAAGGTGAAAGCTAACCTTTTCAAAGCCTCTTAAAATAAGGTTTGGAGGAACCTAAGGTTTAACTCCGCTACATAGAGGACATCTTAGCTACAAACCGAGGTAACTTCATCTTTTCCCTACTTCAACCTTTCTAACTTAAGCATCATGGTTGTTGTGCAAGCACCACATCCAGTATTCTTTGCTTATTGTTTTGCATATCTCTTTCCAATTAAATATTTGTAGTACCTAACAGTAGGTTGATTCCACTCAAAAAGTGATATTCGAGGACTTAGGATTAAGTTTGTTTTTGCTCCAGAAATGTATGCTTTGATGCTTTTCTTTGTAGATTTTGTAGGAATAAAGCATTTGGACGAAAATTGGAAGAGTTTCAGAGAACACTTAAAAGAAATGAGACTTAGGGAGGTGAAATTAAGCATAAGACTTGAAGGAAGTGCTTTAATGCTCAAAATGAGTGTTGTCAACGCTCTAGACAAACATTAAAAGCCACAACGTACCTTATAGTGTAGTGTTGCAACGTTATAAACTTGATGGCGCTGCAAGGCATTGAGGCCTATGCTGCACTACCCCATTTTTGTGTTAAATTCACAATTATCTAATCTGCATATAATATTCAATTTTCCAATTTTATACCATATCCAGTGATCTCATCTATACACCGCAATCTTCCCCTACATTATCTGCCATGCAACTCAAAACCCAACACCAAGCTTTAGAGTAATTCAATTCCTTCACCCTTAATCTCAACAAGACCATTTGGATTTCCTCCAAAATTCCAACAGAATCAGATGCCATCTCCTTCATCAGAATCTCACGTGCACCTTCTCCGGCAAATGAAATTAAAGTTTGCAGTCCCATTCCTCATTTGAGTAATCCTCCCAGACCCTATGTTTTTACTTCTCCCATTTGGCCTGCTGTCTCCCTTCGTACTTCACTTACATCTCCACAACCAGTTATCTTCTCTTCTTTGACTCTACGAAGTGAAGAAGAAGCAATTGGGCATTTCTAAACAAACAGCCGGAGACATAAGGATCTGCCGGTAACAACTACATGTTGCAGTTGCACGTGGCAAAATGGCAGCTTCCAGACTTGGTTGTGGTGGTGTCTTTTTCTTGAGCAAAGATTTATCCCATGCTGCATCGATTATGGTAAGTGAATTTCTTTTCTCTATCATTTCTTCCTCATAATTTTGCCCATTTCTTCGGTGCATGTATAGTCGAAGATTTTTGAAAAATAAAAATTACCTCATAAACAAGAATTACACTATAATTAATATTTTTTCCAAAATTACTTTATAATTTTAAAAGTTAAAAATGAGATTTTTGTATTTGAAGAATTACGTTGTAATTAACTTTCATTTTCATCCGCCAATCTCTCATTTTATAATTATGCATTTCTCCAACTTTAGAAGCCGAATGAAATTTTTGTATTTGAAGAATTACACTGTAGTTCATTTTTTATCATATATTTTTGGTGCTTTAAGATGAATTTAAAGAATATTTATTTCACTGCATGTATGCATGTACGTGTAAACCAGCTTTAGTTTCTATCTTTTCCATCTAATCCTTACATTTTTGTTTAGTTTTATCGTTCTTCGATAAGTAACACTCGTATGAGATCCCACATTTTTTTTTATTCAAATCTTGTATCTTCGTCTCGTTCTAAAATTTTCTTTATTTTTTAGTTAACATATTTGCGTGTTTTTAACTAAAATGAGAATGTAATCTATTGGAGGAGGGTCTTAATTTGTTTGAAAAACTATGTTAATATTTATTCCAAGTTGGGATTCCTACATTGCTAAGATAGCAATGTGGAAGCTCCTTTCCATATCCTTAGCTTAAGTTATGAGTTTGGATCCCAAGGGATAACCATGTTTTATGGGATGAGGAGATAGACAAATATGAATTTGTTGATATCTCCAAGCGCGTGTCGTCACTGTTCGACCGACAGGCGTGACAAGGTGAGGAATAAAATAATAACATTATATTTTTCTTAATTAATTATTTTTTATTCTAAAATGTGCTAATTTATTTATAGTCAACGGTTTAATTTTTAATTAAAACAAATATGTTTTTCTTAATTAAACACGTTTCTTATTTAATTTTTTAATCCGTCGAATGAGGCATCAAGATTCTTGTGACCATTTCGACGTTATGCGTTGAGATGACTGTTGAGGAGTTACGAATCTTACTCCTATATAAGAGCTTTCTCCCTACTAATTTGAGAATTAGAAAACATTTCCAAAAATCATATCTCACAAAGTTCTATCTATCATTTTCTCTCTCTTTTTGTTTTCGAGCTAAATCAAAAGAGTGCTGGTATTCAAATCGATTCTGGTGCAGCTCAGATTGAGTTTGGTTGTTTTATCCTGGGGACGACGTGACATTATCAGAACTGTTTGCACTTCGAGCAGAGTCACAAAACGTTTTAAAGAGAGCGTGATCCGCGACTCAACTTTCTTTCTAACAAGTTTCTATTTGGCAGTTTTTGACAGCCTAACTTAAGTGCCCAAACTCAGGCGATGAGATCTCGACGTTTCATCACCAGGCGTTCGTCTAAACACATTCTCATTCCATACATTGAATTTCACCGCATAAAATTTCCAAACGTTTAACTCTACCCAGACATTATATCCTAGATGTCCATATTTAGACACCTAATTTCTATTCCAACTCATTGTTCGCAATACTAGTTCCAACAATTTTAAGACGTTTTCTTTATGCTACACGATGGTTGGTTCAACGTAAAATGACGTTATGTCCACTAATCTTAACTGCTCATTTCGATTAGAAGGAGCACACTCATTGAAGGAAAATGATTTCATTTGTAAAAATCTTATATCAAACGGTTTGACTGATGATTTGTATGACTATCACAGCATGATATCTACAACAAAAGAAGTTTAGGATGCCTTGTAGAAGAAGTATGACACCAAAGAAGTTGGATTGAAGAAGTATGCGGTTAGTCGATACTTGAAATTTCAGATGACAAATGGACGATCTATAGAGGCACAATCTCATGAACTATAGAAGATTGCTCATGAAATAACGAGAGAAGGTATGATTATATACAAACAATTCCAAGTTGCTATTTTAATTGATAAAATACCTCCTATGTGGAAGGACTTCAAAAACATGTCTGAGGCACAAGACCAAAGAATTTTCTTTTGAAAGTCTGATACCACACATGAGGATTAAGGAGAAGGTTCGAAGACAAGACGAGACAAAAAGGTGAAAGTCATTATTTTAATAATAGTTTAAACTTCAACATTTTCTTTTGTTTATTCTCATGACTATTTTATTTTTTTGTCATTAGTTTGGAAATAAAAAAAAAAAAAACACATTACTCTTAGAATTACTCCCAAAGAATAATCATAATAACAATAACAATAATAATAATAATAAAAGACTTAAACTTGAAAGCCATAACTTACCCGTGAAGTTGCGATCTTCCAGTCTTTCGTCCCTTTTCTCAAAACTCCATTGTCATAGCTTCATTTCAAGTCTTCAACAGTCGATAGGGTTTGGAACTTCCCCTTGACGCTTTCCGCTCATCACTGTCCGAAATCATGCTGACCGGAGCTACAAGATTCACCTCAATGGCGACTGCTGGAGTCGGAGTTATCAGAAACCGTCTTCGAAAAGCCCCGCCTGTTCAATCATCGGAGCAATTGCTTTCCAATTCCACTCGTCCTGTTTTCGCTCTCACCTCGTCTTCATCTCTGTCCCTGAAGCCTGTCGTCACCGATGACAACGAGCTAGTCATGGATGCTGGGGAGCCAGTCCCTAGACTCGTATTTGGTCGCGTCCCTAACCATGAAGAATCAAAGCAAGCCACAGCAGATTTGAAGGAGGTCTTGGATGCGTAAGATCGATCATTACTCCTCATTTTTCTCTAATTTATTTGATTGTATAGTCAATTTTTCGCCGATGATTGTAAAATTTTGCTGGAAACTCTGTTTGCATGTCTTAATTCCAGGATATATCTTGAATCAGAACCTTCATTATCATCGGAAATTTCTCTGCCTCTGAACTATGAGATAGTAGATGACAGATCAGGTGTAATCATAGAGAACAGTACAAGTAATCCAGGGCTGAAGCATGTTCATCAAGCATTTCGTTTGTTTTCCAATAACTCTAAAATTCAGGCAATTAATTTTCACGCCATTAAATTTGATTAGTAACCACAACATTGAGGTTCAATGGATCAATTAATAATAATTTCTCAAAGTGTTAGAGAAATGATAGGTCTTTGAATTGAATCTGTCTGTTTCAATTTTCGATTTGCTC
Organism: Cucumis cinereus; assembly: GCA_037974625.1. Classification (NCBI taxonomy): domain Eukaryota; kingdom Viridiplantae; phylum Streptophyta; class Magnoliopsida; order Cucurbitales; family Cucurbitaceae; genus Cucumis; species Cucumis cinereus. The sequence continues at coordinate 17,889,710 of JBBPDJ010000020.1, forward strand.
TTCAGAATGCTGTTGCCTCCGCTGCCTCGGATCAGAGGGTATACGAAGCTGTGCTTGAGAATGCTCAAGTCAAGAAATTCATCCAATCATACCAAATCAGTAATCACAACGTTCATTTTATTTTGAATCCAATTTATCTTTTTGGGGCTGAAAAATGTTGTGTTTCTGTTGCAAAACTTGATGAGGTTAAATTTCATGAAGGTTCTGATACCAATGAGGATAAAGATGAAGAAAATGTTCCCCAGGAGGGGGAATCAAAAGCAAGCGAAATGAAAATGCTGAGGAATCTGAAAGATTTCGTAGTTAAAATGGTGACGGATATACCGAGTCATCTTCCAGGCTTATTTGGATCTTCAGTTGTAGAGAATAGTTGTGTATCAGATGATAAAGAAAACTCAACCATGAAAGGTGGAAAATTTGGATCAGGCTTTGTAGAAAATCTCAGGAACCTGAAAAATTCAGTTGTTGAAATGGCGACTAACATACTGAATTATCTTCCAAACTTTTATGGATCTTATTCTTCAGCTTCAGAGAGTGTTTCTGGATCAGATCATAAAGAAAATTCTCGAAGTTATGCCCCTGAATTGGGTATAGGAACATCTCTTACAGGGTTGACAATCATGGTTATTATGATTGTAGTCTTGAAGCGAGTTTAGACTCTTTCTCACAACATTCTGCTGGACTTGTGGAAGCAGTATGTAGACCTTCAAATAAAGGCTCCAGAGTTTGGTAGGTATGTTATAACTTATAAGAGAATATCTCTTGCTAAATCTTTAATAGATAGTATAAGTGATATACTTTATCTTAAAACTCTTTAGCTTTTTTTAATCAATTCTCTGTATGCTATGGATAATGGGATTTGATATTATGGAGTTCATTGAAACTCATTTCTTTAGGAGGAATAAAGATATCACTCTTTTCCATTCTATTCTTATTTAGGTTCATATCCATGATGACTACCACCACTTGGCTAGAACTTAATCTTCTACAAGTTTCCTTCGTTGTTTGATAAAATTAATTGAAGTGCACGTAAACTGAAATTAGCCATACTTGGACACTCATGCCTAAAACAAAAGGCGAAAATGAGGCCCAACCCTGTAAGAGATGTTCTTTCCACGCTTTTCATCTTGGTTAAGTAAGTACTTGAATTATTTAACAGATCTCAAAAATTAACATAAAAAATGTTTTTTGTTTTTTAAAACTTGTTTTGGCTTTCGAAAAACACTTTTAACTTGATACGAAGCAAAGCAGATTAGCATTGAAGAGGTGATCAAACATAGTCTTATTTCTTAACAGTGATATTTTATTATTTTATTTTATTTGAATGAGCTTATCAAAGGGAGAAAAAACAAGTAAATAATTTTTTTTTTTTTTCTTGTGATAAGATGCAAAATAGTACCAAACAAATACTTAAAATGCAATTATTGTTTGAAAATTAAGAATTCAAAATAAAGGTTTTGAAAGAAAAGTTTCACAAAATATATCTTCCTCAAGTATTCTTTAGGGGGCATTTGGTGCCCAAGTTCGAAATCAAATGACTGAGAATTAAATGTTTGTGAATTCTTCTGATGGAGTTCTGATACTTGGAAATTACAAATGCCTATGTTTTTTTGATGTCTGTGTTTGGGATGCTAGTTTGGAATTCCTGAGTTTAGGTAATCTGATTTGAGTTTTTTTTGTACATCCTAAATTTATAATGAATCAATTTTTTAATTGATTTTTTTTTCCATAATTTAAAATATTACTTTTTGGTGATTTTGAAAGTGATAAAAGGTGATCTAAACTCTAAAATAAATGGGGGAGTTGAAAAATGAAGTCCATGTCTTTGGGTTTTTATTTTTTATTTTTATTTTTAAATTTTGCAAAATTAGAAACAAATCAATGTAGCCGAATTACTAAAACAGAAAGATCCAAGAATCCATCTCTTCGTACCTTTCTTTTTAGTTGTAATAGTGATGAATTGAAGTGGGTGTGAATTTGCAGGTGTCTATATTCATATATATAGTTTATAGTATTAAATTTTTGAGGATCCATATTTTCACAATATTACATAAATAAAATTTGCTCTAAGAAGACCAAAGAAAAGAAAATTATGTTTTAATGGTAGTTGTTTGGTTTGATTCATTTTCTGTCTTTAACTTGAAATATCAATAAAATGAAACACACATCTGTGTTCCAGAGATACCCAGAAGAACAATGGCGGCAACCTTGTTTCGTCTTCCACTTCATCTCTCACCTTCTCCATTCCTCTCATTTCCAACATATATTTTAAAATTTTAGATTTTGTCATATTTAACGTTTATCAAATGGGGGGTGTAAATTAGTAGATTAAAATAATTATACAAAAGTTCATAGTTTATAATTTTCTTTTGCAACATCATACTTTATAATTGATATACTTACTACTTTTGCAAAAACAGAAGCTTGTTAGATGAAGACTGAGTTGCATATCACGCTCTCTTTAAGACGTTTCATAGCTCTTTTCGAAGTTCAAACTATTCTTCATTTTTCACGTCGTCTCCAAGGTAAAACAACCAAAATACTCGATCGGAGTTGCACCGAAACCGATCGAAAAACCAACACTCTTGAATGACTTTGCTTGAAATCAAGAAATCAGAGTCTTGTTTGAGAGAGTTTTGTAAGAGATATATTTTCGAATGATCCAAAATGAGAGGAGGAGGAGGACTATATATAGTGGTGAGTTGCGAATGCCTCAACAGTCATAAAAACATTAACGAATGAGATCTGTAACGTTTCAACAGTTATGTCAAAGCGCAGCATTCAATTTAACGCGTCAAAAAAATTAATAAAAAAACTATTTAATATTATTAATTTAGTCCACACAACACAACACCACGCCTCGCCTCTCCAGACGTCATGCACGTGTGAAGATATCAACAAATTCATATTTATCTATCTCCTCACCCCTTCTAAAACATGGGTACCTCTTGGGGTTCAAACCCATAACATGAGATAGGGTTATATAAAGAAGCTTTCACTCTACTTTCTTAGCAACATGAGAATACAAAGTTGGAATAAAACATTAATATATATTTATCAAGAAAGTTTACAAAATTTTCATCAACTAACTCCAAAATAATAATAATAATAACAACAAGAGAGCAGGTGAAAAAAAGAAAAATGAAAACCACACATATTTGCCTTATTGTTGAAGCAATTAGTAGGAATGAAAACTACAAAACATTGGGGAATTTAAATCCTATATGCTTTGTCATCATTTGACGACAAAAAGATTGGTTGTAAGTTTAAATGCAGTTTATGTTATATGTGTTCTTGAATGGACACATTTTTGTATGTTTGTGTTTTCATTTTTGTCACATCTCCTCATATTTTGGGCTATTTCCCTCTTGTATTGTTCTTTTCTTCTGGAATAATGTCTAAATTTATTTCTAGAAAAATCAAAACACACATATAATAAATATTGTAATATCAAAATTGTTAGTTTGGTATGGTTGTTATATTTTTTAAAATTAAAGTTTTTATTCCAATTTTCCTTATTTATAACGAAATTAGTTCATGTCTTTGTCACTTAATATAAATCTTTCCCTATTGGTTTTGAGACACGATGCCTAGACGACACATTTGACCCAACATTCAAGTTTATGTGGTGCAATGTTTTTACTTTTGTTAATGTTTTTATTCAAAAAATGTAAGAACAAAAATAAAAATGGGATGTGTTTTGGTTCACATTTTAGATGTAGATGTTGATCAATGTCCAAGTCATGATATTTTTCTTTTTCTTTCTTTTTTTTAAAATTATTTTATAATATATTGCACACTTATGTCTATGGAAATTTATTACGTCGTATATTAAATTTTAAACATTTTATATATATATTCAAATGTTTGGTACGACATATTAGACACACAATATAATAGAGATGTTGTGATCTACTATATATTCTTTACAGATTAGAAACTATATATGGCATAAATAGAGACGTTAACGAGCTAAAATTTTAACCTTACATAAAATTGTGCCGCTAACTTGAAATTTTGGATTTGCCATTATGCGTTAGTTTTGCTCGTTTTGGCGATATCATATGATTTGAATATTATTATATTGATGCATTTATATGAACTTGTGCAAGAGGCGGAGCCACATGGAAACATGAGACAAAATGAAAACTTCTATAATCTGTTATGGACTTTTAAAGTTTAGATACTATATACAAACACTGATTCAAAGTTTTATGGGTTAAATTTGTGATCCTATAATATGGAAGTGTATGCTCCCAACTTGAAATTCTGGCCACGCCACTAATGTGGAGACCAATATGGTGTAAGCGACAACTACTCCAATGCTTAAGTCAAAAGTTTGGAAGGAGAAGAAAATAATTGATACTAGTTGGATAACTTACCTTTGACTACTCCTTAGCGCCTTATTTATACTTTAAAAATCTATTTTATTGGAAGATATTCGACATATTTGGTTGTTTATTTTATTTGAAGATATTCTAAATATTTGAAAAGTGGTAGATACATCTTAGCATATTATTTGAAAATCTTTGATTATTTTATTTGAAGATATTCTCAATATTTGAAATATGGTTAAAGATATTTTAGAAAGATATTTTCAATATTTTAAATATGGTTAAAGATATTCTTGCATATCTTTGAAGGATAATTACGTGGTGGATTTATATGTATAGTGGTTCTCTTCTTCGTGCAGTGTAAGTCGAATGAAAAAAAAGGAGAGTGATCTAAATCAACTCAAGATAGTAGAAGGTATGAAGACTATGCTTTAATATTTTCAATATTAGTCTATATGAAATGTTCGACAGAATACACAGTTAATTATCCAGTCACTGACCTTGTGTGGAATTAACAAGACACAAGAGAAGAACAATGGTGACAAGAGGTACATGAGTTAGGGGGAGCCTAATAGAAATTACAGAGAACGTTCATGACAAGAGGTATATGAGTTAGGGGGGAGCCTAACCAATTCCATATCCCAAGTCTTATTTCAGTGGGAGCCTGCAAATTATAGATATGAAGATAAACTGTAAAAGCACAAACTTAGGGGGAGCCTAAATTCTATCTTGTGTAATCTTTTGAGATATAGTTGATGCAAGTTAGTTTATCATTGTATACGTTGTGAACTTATTGAACTCTTGTTATGTAGTGGATTAATGTTCTTAATTGGCATCTAGCCTCCCATCGAGCTGAGTTACCAAGTTCTTGATTTTCTTCTTATTTTTACTGCACTTTGAGTTATCGTCTGTGTTATTAGCCTTGTTTCTGATTAAACATATCCAAGTGAAATATAAGTTGTTTTTTCACATCCTTCATCCTTCCATCAACGGTGTACCACTTACTTTAAGATTATGATACACCTTGACACCGTCAGGTCCAAACACAACGAAGTTGTTTGCTGAAGTCAATTTTGACATTGCCACCAAATTCTTCTTCATTCCAGGCACATAAAATACATTATCCAATTCCAATTGATTGGAATTCGAACGAGGCATTACCATAGTTTTGCCAACGTGGGCTATAGGCAACTTTGAGTTGTTTGCAGTTATAACAACTCGACTACCTTTATACTCTATTGTGTTTTGTAGCTTCCTCTTATCTCCTGACATATGGTTAGAGCATCATGAATCAACAATCCAATCATTTTCATAATTTACATTTTCTACGTGGAGAGCAAACACTTCAATCTCCATCGCATTGGGTTTCGACTAGGGGTTGGGATTTGTTGTTGCACAGCTGACTCTGCATCCCATTTTTCTTCACTAATGCTCTCAACCTGGAAAGTGACTGTGTTACTTTCTCCATTCTTTTTCTTTCGACGAAATTCTTTGACATAGTGACCTATCTTTCCCTAGTTTTAGCATTCACCCTTCTTTCTATGACCGCGTTGACGATCATTTTTACTAGCTCCCCCTACTTGAGAGCATTTTGGACTCTCTTCATCTCCTTTTGATCCTACTTTCTTTTGAAATTTTGAATGACCTTTTCTTTGGCTAGTAAAGAGCGCTTTTTCGTTGTTGCTCTTTATTGTGATTTCTGACATTTACTTAGCCAATGTAGGAGTGTACATAAGTTGGGTTGAAGGTAAATTATGAACCAACCCGAGGTCCTCGAGTTGACAAAAATTGAACCGTATCGGTTCAACGTGAAAAGGGTCAACCCAATCCAACCCAACACATACTTTTCGGGTTGGGTTGGGTTAGGTCACCGGGTTGTGTTTTTTTCTTTCATAATTTAGAATATATTGTCATTCTTTCATTATCCACTAAAAGTTGAATTTTTGCCGTGAATAAAATGTCATATTTACGTAAATGACCTTAATATGTACATCAATTTTTTAAAAAATTATAATCAAACAAACATCAAGCATTTTATGTAAAGTACAAGTGTTTACCTTCAAGTACATGAAACCTAATATCGAGTTATTGGATCTGATTTAGATATTTCACGGCATAGAGTTTTTATCTTGGTGAAGTATTTGTTAATAGTCATCTCCATTTAAGCAATTGATAGAAACTTGTTCTCTAGAAACTGCAATCTTACATCATTCTTCTTTGAGAAAAGTGAGTCGAACGTGTCCCATGCTTTCTTTGGCGTCTCCATAATACTAATGTGCTCCAAAATTTCTTCATCAACTGTAGTTTTAATTGCAAACATGGCCTTACCTGCCTTGATATTTCATTTCTTCAACGCAGCAGGATCCTCACGTGGATTAACTTCAGTGCCTCCTAAAACATCCCATAAGTCTTGGCCTTGGGGATATGACTTCATGCATGTAGACCATAAGCTTCTTGATTCCTCCAACAACTTGAAGGTCTCCCATCATCATGTAATGATGAATGAACTCAACGATTAGTTGTGTCCCAGACAACAAGCTTCACCGTCTCAGACTGTACTTGATCTTTAAGAGCTCCAATACCGCAAGCTAAGCTAGCTTGGCTCTGATACCACTTGTTGAAGAAATTGACACCAAAGAAAGAGACACTCGTTTGGAAGAAAGAAACTTTTATTAAGAAAATTTACAAACGATGGATGCTTTTGGAAAGAACAATCTTTTACTCTCAAAACACTCACTCACTTTCACTCAAAGTTTCTCTCTAACTCTCTTACTTTTTTTGTTCCTCTCTTTGCTTACTTTGCTTGTTTAGCTTCACAAATGAGGATCACACCTCCTATTTATAGGCGTGAAATCATTTGGAGCCCATGCAAAAGATTTCTGTGTAGTTTTAGCTATTCTAGATATGTTAATCTCATCCTTATCTAACAGAATTCTCAATAATTCTTTTGCCTAAAAAATCTAGGATATTTCATGAATTTTTTCTTATGATATTTGTTTACATAATTCTAAAAATTTAATCTACACATTTAATATTTCAAGAACATTGTAGTGTTGCTATATATTGGTCTCTACCTAAGGTTGGTAATTTGAATCTAAATGTGGAAGTGACTTGGTCAAAGAAGAAAGATTGTGGCGGAGTTGGGTGGATTGTTCAGGATCACAATGGTCATGTGATACTTGGAGAGGTTGTAAGTCCACTGACAAGGTTGGGGCACAACTCGTCCTTCAAGTTCAGGCTTCAGTAGAGGGTTTGAAAGCAATTGAGTCGAAGTGGTCTGAGCTTAACCCCTCTCACGTGATGTTGAATCTGATGCTCTAGAGGTTAGTAATCTCCTCGATAGGGATGAGATTTATTTTTTGAATTAGGGGATGCCCATTAAGGAAATTCTTGCTTTTTTTTTTTTTTTTTTTTGTTTTTTGTTTTTATATCCTTACAGATGAGAACAAAACTGTTCATGCAGTTTCACTACTGTTTATGCTCATGCCTATGCTACTAGAGATGATTATTGAGGATATTTTTTCTTTGTGAGAAATTATGTTAATGTTTTGCTTTTATATCACATCCACGTTCAGAAAAACAAAATTGTTCATGTTATTACAACATTGACATTCTTTCTTAGTTGCTCTTCACTCTAAAATGAATTTTTTTCAAATTTTATTCCCTCCTCATCCTTAGATGATGTGTTTAGTAATCTTTAGCTGAGGTTGTTGCTTGCTTTCTTGATTTTTGTCTAAACAAAAAAATATTAATTTCCTTATTAAATTTCAATGTTTTTCTATGAGGATTACTATTATTATTAAATTTCATTGACTTATAATATTATATCACCATTTATCATGACCATATCTAACCTATCACATCAATAGTTAATGGTGGACATATAGTAAGAAAAGAATAGGGTAAAGTCTAAATCCCCAAAATGCCCATGGAATTGTGATTTCAGAAAAGTGAGTGAAGGATGATTTAGTAATTTTGCATAGACGGGTACAAATGTAGATACCGGAAAATCAATACCCAACGGTTTCTATAAATTGAGAACCAAGTCCTCTCCACTAAGGGAACTCACCACCGCCACGAATTTCCGGAATTCTACGACGGAGAAGAAAATGGACTCCTGTCCTATCAATCAATGCTAGCGCTTGTATATTTTTCCTACCTTCAACCTTTCGCTTCTTCCCTGGAGTCGGATCAGAGCTTCGTTTCTCGTTCTGACCACTCTTGAATCTCGCCGGAGCGGTTAAGTTTCTAGATGAAATTCCTTTTTGAGTTCGTTTCTTGCTGCGTGCCGGTGAACATGTCACGCATAGAGAATCCGGAGGAGATAGAGGCGGCAGGCCAGAAGGAGATGAGATCTCTAGCTCCGATTGCCACCAGAAAACACCGGCGGAGAAAACGAAGCGCGTTGTTACCTTCGGCGGCGAAACTAGCCGCCGATTGGAAGCCGTCGCTGGGAGCGATTTCAGAGGATAAGGTAGTTCTGGTAGTGATGGAGCGAGAGAAGGGCGATGATCAAACGGCGGAATTGGAGCGATCGGTGAAAAGAAAGAGCGGATGTCGAGACGGAGAAAGCAGAGGAGTTCACGGCCGTAATAACAGTAACGATTACAGGTACGTTAACGTTTTGTCAGTTCATGAATCTTCTGTATGATTTTCGAAACCGTAAAGATCCGTGAAATGAAAACGATATCTGAAAAGAATGTTTCTGCTATTTTTTTCCCTCTCAGCCTTAGGCGAAGTCCGGCAGCGATTCCGGTGGTGATTCCGGCGTTTTCTCCGACTCCGTTCTTGTTCTGATACAATTCCGCTTCCACACTCCGATCAGTCAGGGCTGTGTAGTATATATATATATATATATATCAATATATGTTACATGTATATATAGATTTATGAATTAGAATGGTTGAAGTATAATTTGTATTATTATGAATTATGATTTGGAAACACAAAGTTTAGATTATCGAGAAAGAAAAGTTTGTTGATGAAGTTCGTGGCTTGTTTGAGTGCCTTTTCTTTAATGGAGACACTCTGCAATTTAATTTGTTCCCATTTTTATATATCATCCTTTGATTAATCTTCATACTGTTTTATGATTCTTTTATACAATTGGGTTCAAGAAACTTAATTTTTGTTCTTCAAATTTATGTTCTATGGTTGCTTGTCAATGTCTGTTCTGATTTCCCTTATTTTGATCCACAAGTTTTCATAAAAAAAAGATCAATTTTGTTTTTTTTTTAAAATATATTTTATGAAATCTGAAAATAAAAATAAACAATCAACACAAAGCTAGATTTAAGCGATTAATATTAATATATAGAGAAACTTGTAATTCATCATTATAAACTTCAAATCATTCTAACTTAGAATTTATAAATTGAATTTTCTCCATCCTACATGTGTTAAAAAGCCAAAATAAATAAATTCCATATAAAAGAAGAAAGGGGAAGGCTTAGAACATGATTAAGTAACTAAACACAAACGAAGAAAAAGAAAAGAAATTAATTTAAAATTTTAAAAATGAAAGTTTGTTCTTAGTCTTAAATCAAAACCCTAGTAGATTTAACACCACAACCATATCACATTATTACTAATAATAAAAAATGAGTTAATAATGAGTAGGATTGGAAAATTTATGACAAATTACTATATGCTAAATTATTAAATCTAATAGTGTGAAGGATCATTACAATTATTCTTTTAATTACATATCTAGAATACTAGTTAAGTGTCCATTCGTAAAATATGGAAGTGGTTTTAGAATCTATAAAAAAATCTTCTACAACTACCGTAAAGAATATAACAAATATATATATATATATATATTAGTGATGAATTAAGAATAATTTAAGTGGATATTGAAAGATAATAATGTAGATAAGATAATCATAATCACACTCAATTTCAACAATTGTCATTGATATGACAAATTGATATCTTGTCAATTACGGAAAATTCATTTAATTTAATATAAAGCAAATGGTATCATTGACTTTAATCAAATAAAATTCATATATAATTTATAAAAATATTCACACACATTATAGCTTCTAGTTCTCTCTGAATTTAATAAGATGCGAGATACGGAAATTCAACTTCTTTTAGAAAAAGAAATTAAAACCTTTGATCTCTTAGTCACGGAGATAGACTCCAATTCAATTAATTTGGATGGTTCCTATCATTATTTAGGTTGTAATTTGACTCAATTAGTCTATACTTAGAATATATTTATTTCTTACATGTATAATATAAGATTTCATCCATTAATAAAATCATATAAGACCTACTTAATAATTGTTCTTTTTTTTTTTTTTAAATAACCGAGGATACAATATAATTTCATGATTCATGAGTAAGTAAGAATAACATAAATATTTATTTGTACAAGTACAAGTTCGTAAAATTACTTTTTGAAATAATAAATTTTAGTACCATACAAATAATAATAATTAAAAAAAAACAGAGATAGGTTTTAAATGTCAAAAATTATTTAGACTATTTATTAGTGATAGACTGAAATATCAATAAGGTGAGAGATAGACACTGAGTCTGTGTCGTGATTTCTTAGAAATAGAAAGAAAATTTTTATTGTATTTACAAGTAAACACATTTCAAATAAGGTTGGGATATGGTCTATAGTATAGAAACAAGGTTGGCTATGTGTATAATCAACACCAATTTCAAATTGATAATAAACAAATTAATTTTAAATTTAAAGAAAAGAAAAGAAAAGAAAGAAAAGTTCATTATCATGCATGCAAGTTGTTAATTATGATATAAAATATTGTATGAGAATTAGAATAGGGTGGAAAACACCAAGTGGGATTTGCATTGGATGAAATTGGGTTTATTTAAATTTAAAAGTTTTGAAATGTCACATAAAGAAGAAAAGAAAAAATGAAATATTTGGTTAAGAGTCACATCATTCACAAGTTTCCCTTTCTTTCAACCCAAGTAGGGCTCCAATTCACAAACTTCCTCTTAAAAGGGTTTTCATTTCCAACATCTTTCTTCAACTTTCTTTATTATGGTTTATTTTAATGTTTAATTATTTAATGTCTTAATTATGGAATATAAAACAGATGTTATAATATAGATGGAAAAATAAGTCATCATATCTCACTAAATTATTTTTTAAAAAAATCCTTAATGTTTGTATTTTGTATTAAAAGAAACAAAAAATACACAATCTAACAAAATATATAAATAAATAATATTCTTACCTTTAGGTTTATATGAAAATCGTTAAGATGTTTATAAAAATGTTAAGATGTTTATAAAAATGTTAAATAAATAATATTCATCTAATTAAAGAATGGTGAGCACCAACTTATTTTAAATGTCTATTATGTGCGAAATATGAAGAGTAATATCTTGAGCTCGGGTCAACACTTAGAGAAAGATTATGACATTTAATTAAAAGAAAAAAAAAACATTTTTTATAAGAGATAATGCAAGTAGTTTGATTTCTAAGGATGTGTTATAAAAATGTGTATGCTCAACATTCAACATGACGTTGTAAAATGCCTAAAGATGTGTTATAAAAATGCATCTTGATTTTGACATCTTCGATATGAGCACTCAATTTTGGGGGATTAGAGTCACTCTCTCCAAGAATATCATGGTTAGATGACTACCTTCCATCCGTTACGCAGATCAAGTGTGTGAAGGATATCTACTTGGAAAGTAGTTCAAGAAAAGCTTCCCAAAGAAGTTAAACTCAAGAGCTCAAAGACCTTTTGAACTCATACATACAGATGTGTGTAGATCGATCAAGGCAAGCTCACTTGGTAAGAATAACTATTTTCTTCTACTCATTGATGATTTCTCAAGAAAAAACATGAGTTTATTTCTTGAAGCATAAATCAGAAGTGTTTGATAATTTCAAGAAGTTAAAATCCTTCATAGAGAAAGAAAATGGCTTGTTGATCAAGGTGATGAGATCGTGGAGAAGAATTAGAATCAAATGAATTAAAAAATTATTGTGAAGATTATGGAATTTGTTGTCAATACCCTCTCAACAAAATGGAGTAGTAGAAAGAAAAATTAGAACAATTTTGAACATGACAAAAACGACGCTTAAAAGCAAAAAACTAACGAATAAGTTCTGGACAGAAGCAGTAGCATGTTCAGTTTACCTATCTAACTGGTTTCCAACAAGAAGCGTATTTGAAAAAATACCACAAGAAGCATGGAATGGAAGGAAACTTAGAATTCGATTTCGATGGATATTTTTAGAAAAAATATAAAACAAAAAATTCAAAAATAAATTTAAATTAGTAGATAAATATTTTATTAATTTCAGATAAATAAATGTAACATCCCAAATTATTTTTAAAGTAATTTATGATTTTGGGATGTTTATTGTATTTTTTTTTATTATTTTGGTTGTGGTTGGTTTGTTTGTGACTGAGGAAAAGAAAAGAGGAAATTGGTTTTATTTAGGGAAGGAAATGTTGGATTTTGGAAAGAAATAAAATAATATAGGTTATAATATTATTAATTATATTATTATTATTATTTTATTTAATGCACATTGGGAAACGTGCACTTCATCTCCTTTCCCAATCTTCCTTCTCTTGCAAAAGAAACCCTAATTTCACATCAAAACCCTAGTTGTTGCAAACCCTAGCCGCCCAA